>SJXQ01012872.1:0-52395 GCA_006408695.1 Aepyceros melampus
CCATCTGCAGTGATTTTGGAGCCCCAAAAAATAAAGTCTGACACTGTTTCCACTGTTTCCCCATCTATTTCCCATGAAGTGATGGGGCCAGATGCCATGATCTTCGTTTTCTGAATGTTGAGCTTTAAGCCAACTTTTTCACTCTCCTCTTTCATCAAGAGGCTCTTTAGTTCCTCTTCATTTTCTGCCATATGGGTGGTGTCATCTGCATATCTGAGGTTATTGATATTTCTCCCAGCAATCTTGATTCCAACTTGTGTTTCTTCCAGTCCAGCATTTCTCATGATGTATTCTGTATATAAGTTAAATAAGCAGGGTGACAATATACAGCCTTGACGTACTCCTTTTCCTATTTGGAACCAGTCTGTTGTTCCATGTCCAGTTCTAACTGTTGCTTCCTGACTTGCATACAGATTTCTCAAGAGGCAGGTCAGGTGGTCTGGTATTCCCATCTCTCTCAGAATTTTCCACAGTTTATTGTGATCCACACAATCAAAGGCTTTGGCATAGTCAATAAAGCAGAAATAGATGTTTTTCTGGAACTCTCTTGCTTTTCCCATGATCCAATGGATTTTTAGGGATAGGGTTTTAAAAAATTCAAAAGACAATATATATGAACAGTTACACAAATATAGTTCAAAACATCCAGCATAAGCATCCATTTAGAATATTCCAGTTTATCATGAACTTAATCAGCTGAGTTTTATAAAAATGAGACAGGCCTATTCTTCTGCTTATTATTTCAGCTCCCTTTCAAATTACTTAAACACTATATATATATATATATATATATATATGTATATGTATATGTATATATATAGTTGTTATATATTTCTATATATAATTATATATTTTTCTATATATAGTTTTCTATATATATGGCATTTAATTTATTTCTTAAAATTAATTTATTTAATTGGAGACTAATCACTTTATAAAATTGTGATGGATTTGCCATACATTGTCATGAATCAGCCACAGGTATACATGTGTCTTCTGGTCCCCAAACCCCTTCCCTCCTCCCTCCACATCCATCCTTCTTGGTTGTCCCAGTGCACTGACTTTGAGTGCCCTATTTCATGAATCTAACTTGAACTGGTCATCTATTTCACATGTGGTAATATATATGTTTCAATGGTATTCTCTCACATTATCCCACCCTTACCTTCTCCCACAGAGTTCAAAAGTGTGTTCTTTGTATCTGTGTCCCTTTTGCTATTTCACATGTAGGGTCATCATTACCATCTTTCTAAATTCCATATATATTTTTAATGGTAAGTATTCACATTAGTTTCCCTGAAGTTGTCCATGTTGTCAGGAATCTTAATTGTGTTATGGTTGCTTTAGTTTTTGCCTATTTAACAAGAGAATAAACAAAAAACTCTATTAGAATTTTGTATAAATGTATCCTTTGCTTATAGAACTGACTCAGTGTGCTAAATATATATTTTATCATATATTCAACTTACAAAGGGACTAATATAGTCATATATTCACATTCCTCTTGACTAAAACTGCTTTGCAACAAAGATGATATACAACTATAAGCCATCTATAGGATTCTGACCTAGGCCTTCTTTTCATTCTATGGATTCTCTCTGGTCACTAAGTTGTGTCATATTCTCGTGACCCTGTGGACCATAGCACACCCAGCTCCTCTGTTCATGGGGTTTTCTTGGCAAGAATACTGGAGTGGGTTGCCGTTTCTTTCTCCAGGAGATCTTTCCACTGTGATCCATCCTGCATCTCCTACATTGGCAGGCAGCTCTTTACCACTGAGCCACCTGGGAAGCCCATAAATGCTATTAATACAAGATTAAAGTGCTATTTCATGCTCATGAACATTGGTCTTTTTAATGAAAATGGTTTGGAAGTTTTTTAATCTTTTATTTGTTTATTTTTAGTATTTGCTATGTTGTACAATAAGGTTTAGAAATTTTAATTCAGTGCCTACATTTCTCTGGGTCTGTTGACAAACAATGTGGACTTCAGTTTTACTGTTTCTAAAATAGAGCCAGTTGTAGTCTCTATTATCCATCAACAGATTGAACAGATAAAGAAAATGTGGTGCGTGCATATAGTGGAATGTTCCTCTGCTATTAAAAAGAATGAAATAATGCCATTTGCAGCAACATGGAGGGATCTGGAGATTATCATACTAAGTGAAGTAAGTCAGACGAAGATAAGTATCATGATATTGCTTATATACAAAAAGTTAAAAATGATACAAGTGAAAAGTATATGATACAAGTGTACTTATTTACAAAATAGACACAGACTCACAGACTTAGAGAGTGAATTTATGGTTACCAGGGGAAAAAGGTGAGGGGGAGGGATGGGATTGACATGTACATACCATTATATTTAAAATGGATAACCAACAAAGACACATTCTATAGCACAGAGTATGCTGCTCAATATTCTGTAATAACCTCAATGGGACAAGATTTTTGAAAGAGAATAGATACACATATAACTGAATCACTTTGCAATACACCTGAAACTAATATAACAAGTTATACAACTATACTATACAACTATGCCCATTTATAAAAATGTGTATTAATGTAAAAAGAAAATCTGTGGGGAAAATATGAGACGCAGCTACCAAATTATCCAATATGGAAATTTGAGCATTATATATATATATATATATATATATCTTCTCTGCTTCAGCTTTCTCCATGCCACAACTACCATATACTAAAAGCCAGATTCTAGACATCTTGTCATTGTCCCTTTCTAATCCATTTTTCAAACTGAAAGCAGACTGATATCTTTAAAACCTAAAAGATCACAATATGTTAAAATCTTTCAACAGTTCTCTATATTCCCAAATGTAAAGCCCATACTCCTAAACAGAGCTAATTAGAACTTCTACTACGTGGATGTTTTACTCTTCTGCCTCACTACTGGCCAGGCCCCTAAGTTTTCAATCATGTAATGTTCTGGAAACACTGTGTTCTTTACACTTTCAGTCCTTTTATATGTGCTTATTCTCACCTTGGAATAATCTGCCTCTACTCACTCACCAGGGAATAATCTGCCCCTGAGACCTCAGACAAAATGTGGTCCACTGGACAAGGGAATGGAAAACCACTTCAGCATTCTTGCCTTGAGAACCCCATTAATAGTATGAAAAGGCAAAAAGATAGGACACTGAAAGATGAATACCCCAGGTTGGTAGGTGCCTGATATACTACTGGAGATCAGTAGAGAAATAACTTCAGAAAGAACGAAGAGACAGAGCCAAAGCAAAAACAATACCCAGTTGTGGATATGACTTGTGATAAAAGCAAAGGCCAACGCTGTAAAGAGCAATATTGCATAGGAACCTGGAATGTTAGGCCCATGAAGCAAGGCAAATTGGGAGTGGTCAAACAGGAGATGGCAAGACTGAACATCGACATTTTAGGAATCAGCGAACTAAAATGGACTAGAATAGGTGAATTCAACTCAGATGACCACTATATCTACTATTGTGGACAAGAATCCCTAAGAAGAAATGGAGTAGTCACCATGGTCAACAAAAGAATCCAAAATGCAGTACTTGATGCAGTCTCAAAAACGACAGAATGATCTCTTCATTTTCAAGGCAAACCATTCAATATCATAGTAAT
The DNA here is from genome assembly GCA_006408695.1 of Aepyceros melampus. Lineage (NCBI taxonomy): Eukaryota > Metazoa > Chordata > Mammalia > Artiodactyla > Bovidae > Aepyceros > Aepyceros melampus. The sequence continues at coordinate 3,621 of SJXQ01012872.1, forward strand.
CCTAATCTATGTCCCAGTGAGTAATGCTGAAGAAGCTGAAGTTGAACAGTTCTATGAAGACCTACAAGAACTTCCAGAACTAACACCCAAAAAATGTTGTTTTTATTATAGAGGACTGGAATGCAAAAGTAGGAAGTCAAGAAACACCTGAAGTAACAGGCAGATTTGGCCTTGGAATATGGAAGGAAGCAGGGCAAAGGCTAATAGAGTTTTGGCAAGAGAATGAACTGGTTATAGCAAACACCCTCTTCCAACAACACAAGAGAAGACTCTACACATGGACATCACCAGATGGTCAACACCAAAATCAGATTGATTATATTTTTGCAGCCAAAGATGGAGAAGCTCTATACAGTCAGCAGACACAAGACCGGGAGTTGACTGTGGCTCAGGTCATGAACTCCTTATTGAAAAATTCAGACTTAAATTGAAGAAAGTAGGTAAAACCACTAGACCATTCAGGTATGACCTAAGTTGAATCCCTTATGATTGTACAGTGGAAGTGAGAAATAGATTTAATGGGCTAGATCTGATAGCATGCCTAATGAACTATGGACAGAGGTTCATGGCACTGTACAGGAGCCAGGGATCAAGACCATCTCCAAGAAAAAGAAATGCAAAAAGGCAAAATGGCTGACTGAGGAGGCCTTACAAATAGCTGTGAAAAAAAGAGAAGCAAAAGGCAAAGGAGAAAAGGACAGATACACCCATTTGAATGTAGAGTTCCAAAGAACACCAAGGAGAGATAAGAAAGTCTTCCTCAATGATCAGTGCAAAGAAATAAGAGGAAACAATAGAATGGGAAAGACTAGAGATCTCTTCAAGAAAATTAGAGATATCAAGGGAACATTTCATGCAAAGATGGGCTCAATAAAAGACAGAAATGGTATGGAACTAACAGAAGCAGAAGATATTAAGAAGAGGTGGCAGAAGTACACAGAAGAACTGTACAAAAAGATCTTCACAACCCAGGTAATCAAGATGGTGTGATCACTCATCTAGAGCCAGACATCCTGGAATGTGAAGTCAAGTGAGCTTTAGAAAGCATCACTATGAACAAAGCTAGTGGAGGTGATGGAATTCCAGTTGAGCTGTTTCAAATCCTGAAAGATAATGCTGTGAAAGGGCTGCACTCAATATGCCAGCAAATTTGGAAAACTCAGCAGTGGCCACAGGACTGGAAAAGGTCAGTTTTCATTCCAATCCCAAAGAAAGGCAATGCCAAAGAATGTTCAAACTACCGCACAATTCCACTCATCTCACACGCTAGTAAAGTAATGCACAAAATTCTCCAAGCCAGGCTTCAGCATTAAGTGAACCGTTAACTTCCAGATGTTCAAGCTGGTTTTAGAAAGGCAGAGGAACCAGAGATCCAATTGCCAACTTCTGTTGGATTATAGGAAAAGCAAGAGAGTTCCAGGAAAACATCTATTTCTGATTTATTGACTGTGCTAAAGCCTTTGAATGGGTGGACCACCACCAACTGTGGAAAATTCTTAGAGATGGGAATACCAGACCACCTGACCTGCCTTTTGAGAAATCTGTAGGCAGGTCAGGAAGCAACAGTTAGAACTGGACATGGAACAACAGACTGGTTCCAAATAGGAAAAGGAGTCAAGGCTGTATACTGTCACCCTGCTTGTTTAACTTACATGCAGAGTACATCATGAGAAATGCTGGGCCACATGAAACACAAGCTGGAATCAAGATTGCTGGGAGAAATATCAATAACCTCAGATATGAAGATGACACCAGCCTTATGGCAGAAAGTGAAGAAGAACCAAAAGTCCTTTTGATGAAAATAAAAGAAGAGAGTGAAAAAGTTGGCTTAAACCTCAGCATTCAGAAAACTAAGATCATGGCATCTGGTTCCTTCACTTCATGCCAAATAGATGAGGAAACAGTGGAAACAGTGACAGACTGTGTTTTGGGAGGGGGAAGGGGGCTCCAAAATCACTGCAGATGGTGACTGCAGCCTGAAATTTAAAGACACTCCTCGGAAGAAAAGTTATGACCAATCTAGATAGCATATTGAAAAGCAGAGACATTACTTTGTTAAGAAATTCTATCTAGTGAAAGCTATGGTTTTTCTAGTAGTCATGTATGGATGTGAGAGTTGGACTGTGAATAAAGCTGAGTGCCCTAAAATTGATGCTTTTGGACTATGGTGTTGGAAAACAGTCTTGAGAGTCCCTTGGACTTCAAGGAGATCCAACCAGTACATCCTAAAGGAAATCAGTCCTGAATATTCATTGGGAGGAGTGATGCTGAAGCTGAAACTCCAATACTTTGGCCACCTGATGCAAAGAGCTGACTCATTTGAAAAGACTCTGATGCTGGGAAAGATTGAAGGCAAGAGGAGAAGGGGGCGACAGAGGAATAAATGGTTGGATGTCATCACCTACTCAATGATCATGAGTTAGAGTAAGCTTAGTCATGTATGGATGTGAGAGTTGGACTGTGAATAAAGCTGAGTGCCCTAAAATTGATGCTTTTGGACTATGGTGTTGGAAAACAGTCTTGAGAGTCCCTTGGACTTCAAGGAGATCCAACCAGTACATCCTAAAGGAAATCAGTCCTGAATATTCATTGGGAGGAGTGATGCTGAAGCTGAAACTCCAATACTTTGGCCACCTGATGCAAAGAGCTGACTCATTTGAAAAGACTCTGATGCTGGGAAAGATTGAAGGCAAGAGGAGAAGGGGGCGACAGAGGAATAAATGGTTGGATGTCATCACCTACTCAATGATCATGAGTTAGAGTAAGCTCTGGGAGTTGGTGATGGACAGGAGGCCTGGCGTGATGCAATCCATGGGGTTGCAAAGAGTCAGACAGGACTGAGAGACTTAACTGAACTGAACTAAGACCTTAAAAGGTTTTCCTTACCAGAATGTTGGCTGGTGTTATTATTCCTTGTAATTTCTTCTAAGTTAACACTTAGATTTGTTTATTGGAAAACCTTTATGGGGGTTCCCAGGTGGTGCACTGGTAAAGATTCTATCTACCAGTGCAAGAGACATGGATTAGATTCTTGGGTAAGGATGATCTTCTGTAGTAGGAAATATCCACTTACTATAGTATTTTTGCCTGGAAAATTTCATGAACAGAGGAACCTGGCAGGCTATAGTTTATGAGGTCACAAAAACTCAGACACGACTTAGCACAAACACACATATGTATCATAGATGTCTTGTGTTCAGACACAATGTTCTTAACATTGAATCCAGTGGCTACCAAACAGGATGCTTGTCACATACGTGTCATTTCAAAATATTCCACAAAGTTAACACATTTAATATTCACTCCTCAAAACTGAACTATTATTTACTTTTCTGCAGAAATATATTTTGTTCCTTTCTATAAAAAAATGTATCCAAGAATATATCAGCCCATTTTTGTTTGTTATGTGTATGGGAAACAGGGGTGAAGTGAAGTGAAAGTTGCTCAGTCGTGTCTGACTCTTTATATCCTCATGGACTACATAGTCCATTGATTTCTCCAGGCCAGAATACTGGAGTGGGTAGCCCTTCCCTTCTCCAGAGCATCTTCACAACCCAGGGATTGAACCAAAGCCTCCCACATTGCAGATGGTTTATTTGCCAGGTGAGCCATGAGGGAAGCCCAAGAATACTGCAGTGGATAGCCTATCCCTTTGCCAGGGGATCTTCCCGACCTAGGAATAGAACTGGAGTCCCCTGCATTGCAGGTGGGTTCTTTAGCAACTGATTATCAAGGAAGCCCGTGAACAGGGGTGGTTGTTACAAATAAGATTTTTTTCCCTTCATTATTTGCTAATAGCAAATATAATCCCAGTACAAATTGCATTTTCTAAGGATTCTTTCTGCTTGAGGGACCTATTAATACTATCAACAGCACTGTTGGGGATTAAAAAAAAATCATCTGTGAAAGGATTTAGAACTGATTAAGCACAACAAATGTTACATTGTTTACCTATTAATTGTTGCCTCTTAACTGATCTGCCATACTTTCTAATCCTTGATTGCTACTTGTCCTGTTTTCAAATTTTTGAGGGAAAAGGCTCAGTTTGTATTTAATTAGTCCAGGAAGCTCATTTACTTTAAATTTGCTTTAAAAAAAAAAAAGTGCCATTTTCAAAAGTTTAAATTTCAAAGAAAATAAAGATTTGTTTTCCCCAGTAATGGAGATTGTTTATAATGTGAGCCTGTATCAAAATTAGGAGTTATCCATGCTTATAATACTTGAAGTACATGAATGCCTGCATTCTTTTCACAAATACTTTGTGCATTCTAAACTCCAAAAAAGGCAATGAGGATATTTTTCACTTCTTTAAAGTTCACAATCTTCTATAAAAGAAAATTTAAAACTCAGCATAGTGATTCCATTGTAGTGTTAAGTACAGAGACTTTCCTACCACAAGGGGAGGAATACTTAAATCGTGGAGGTTTTACTGATGTACTAAATATTGGCCATTTCCCCATATTTATCGAATTTTTTCTCAGCTTGTGACAGATTCTCAGATAGGGAAGTTTCCTAAACATTGTAGTCAGTGTCGGCTTCTGTTCTTTTCTACACCGTCCCTTCAGTTCTTTGTTCTCACTATGCACTGGCTTGCAAAATCATCAGTTTCCCACAAGTCAGTTGGCTTCACTGGCATGAGTTTAACAAATTGGAGTCAAATCCAATACCATCTTTTATTTAATTTTATTATAATTTATTTACAATATTGTGTTAGTTTCAGGTGTACAGCAAAGTGACTCAGTTATACATACATATATTCTTTGTCAAATTCTTTTTTCATAGGTTATCACAGAATAGTAAGTAGGGTTAACCTGTGCTGCTAATTTGTTGGTTATCTATCTTATATATTACTGTGCATATGTTAAACCCAAAGTCTTGATTTATCCTTTCCTACCCAAATTTCCCCTTTGATAAGCATAAATTTGTTTTAGATACCTATGAGCCTGTTTCTGTTTTGTAAATAAGATCATTTATATTATTTTTTTAAAATTAGGCTCCACATATAAATGCCATCATATGATATTTGTCTTCACTTAATATGGTGATCTCTAGGTCCATCTATGTTGCTATGAATGGTATTATTTTATTATCAACAGAAGAATGGATAAATAAATATGTACCACATATTCTTCATCCATCCTCTGTTGATAGATGTTTAGATTGCTTCCACATCCTGGCTATTGTAAATAGTGCTGTAATGAAAACTGGGGTGCATGTATGCCTAGGAGTGGAATGTCAAGGTCATGTGCTAGCTCTATTTTTAGTTTTTAAAGACCCTCCATACTGTTCTTCATGGTGGCTGTACCAATTTACATTACCACCAACAGTGGTACTGTTGAGTGGTACTGTTGAGTACTTCTCTACTCAATCTCTCCAGCCTTTAGTGTTTGTGGATTTTTGATGATAGCCATTTTGACTGGTGTGAGGTGATATCGCACTGTAGTTTTGATTTGCATTTCTCTTATAATTAGCGATGTTGAGCATCTTTACATGTGCTTCTTGCCCATCTGTGTCCTTCTTTGGATAAATATCTGTTTAGATCTTCTGCCCATTTTTTGATTGAGCTGTTTTGTTTTGATGATGTTCAACAAGCTCATTAGCTGTTTGCAAATTTTGGAGACTAATCCCTTGTTGGTCACACACATTATTTGCAAATATTTTCTCCCAATCTCTGGGTTGTCCTTTCTTTTTTTTTTTTTCCTTTCCTATGTAAAAGCTTTTGAGTTTAAGTTGGTTCCATTTGTTTATGTTTGCTTTTATTTCCATTATTCGCTAGATGGATTGAAAAAGATGTTGCTGTGATTTGTGTCACAAAGTGTTCTGCTGTTTTCCTCTAGGAGTTTTATACTGTCTAGTCTCATATTTATGTCTTTAATTCATTCTTAGCTTATTTTTGTATATGGAGCTGGAGGAGTCAGGCTCCCTGACTACAGCAACAAAACTCTAGTCATCAAAACAGTGTAGTTTTGGCACAAAAACAGAAATATAGATCAATGGAACAAGATAGAAAACCGAGAAATAAACCCACACAGCTATAGTCAACCTATGCAAAGGAGGCAAGACTACACAATATTGGAAAGACAGTCTCTTCAACAACTGGGGAAAACTGAACAGCTGCATGTAAGAAAATGAAATTAGATCATTCTTTAACATTATACAAAAAAAAAGCTTAAAATGGATTAAATACATTAATGTGAGACTGGACACTATAAAATTTCTAAAGGAAAACATAGACAGAACACGCTGCCTTAAACTGCAGCAGTATCTTTTTCAATCCATCTCACAGAATAATGGAAATAAAAACAAAACTCAATGGAACCTACTTAAACTCAAATGTTTCTGCACATTGAAGGAAGCAATAAACAATTAAACACAAACTGAGCCTTATCCCTCAAAGAAGAGTAAGTAGCAATCAAGGATTAGAAAGTATGGCAGATCTGTTAAGAGGCAATTACTAACAGGTAAAAAATGTAAGAGACACAGGTTCGATCCCTGGGTCTGGAAGACCCCTTGGAGGAGACCATGCAACCCACATCTGTATTCTTTTGAGGAGAATCCCATGGACTAAGAAGCCTGGTGGCCTGGCTTCCCAAGTGGTGCCAGTGGTAAATAACTCACCTGCCAATGTAGGAGACATAAGAGATGTGGGTTCAATCCCTGGATTAAGAAGGTCCCCTGGAGGAGCCCACTCCAGTAATTCTTGCCTGGAGAATCCCATGGACAGAGGAGCCTAGTGGACTACAGTCCATAGGATGCAAACAGTCAAAGACTACTGAAGTGACTTAGCATGCACCACAAAACTTTTAGAATATCACAGCTTAAGGAGCAAAACCAAAGCATTTATTCATATTAAAATATAATGGAAACAACCTAAATGTCCATCAGCAGACGAACGGATAAGAAAGCTATGGTACATATACACAATGGAGTATTACTCAGCTATCAGACCACCTGACCTGCCTCTTGAGAAATCTGTGTGCAGGTCAGGAAGCAACAGTTAGAACTGGACATGGAACAACAGACTGGTTCCAAATAGGAAANGGGAGGCCTGGCGTACTGCGATTCATGGGGTCGCAAAGAGTCGGACACGACTGCGCGACTGAACTGAACTGAACTAGGTAGTTAGAATAGGAAAAAGGAGTACAGAGTACAGTAGTAGTTAAAAGAAAAAGAAGGGAAAGGCCCACAAAATAGAATAAAGGAAGGTCCAAGAACTGGAGTGAGAAATTCAGGTAAAACAAACAGCCCTCTGGCTAGCCCAGTTTACATAAGACAGGCTCAGGGAGAAGCTGAAATTGAGATGGGGGCTCGTCTTCTCTTTTCATGGGTGGATTTCCTTAAGGGTGAGTCTTTCTGAAGCTTATCCTACCCAGTACTGTTGCAACCTGAGAGCTGGGCATCCCTGCATCAGGGTGGAGATCCCCAGGCAGGCTGAGGTGTGACAGCCTCCTGGAGATTGAATCCCCAGGTAGGTTGAGGCAGGCTGGCCTGTGCAAATTGGGTCCCTGGGCAGGTTGAAGTATGTCGACCTTCTGGGATCCCTGGACTGGTGGATCTCCAAGCAGATTGAGGTGTGACAATCTTTCAAGGACAAGATCCCTGGACAGGTTGAGGTAGGTCAACCTCCTGGGACCCCCGGACTGGAGCTGGGCATCCCCAAGGTCTCCAGCATGACCAGTGCTAGGTAGGATTAAGGGGTTGTAATCTTAACTCATTGCTGGTTTGTCCACCATGGATGGGAAGAGATATCATGATGTAACCAATGATGTAACCATGATGTAACCATGATGTAAAGCAATCCAAGCCTGTGCCCTTAAGGTGGGGCTTGGTGAAACATCCATAAGCATTATCCTCTTATTTCTCTGAGGGAATATAAGTCACTTATTTCCTCCTCTGGTCCTCCATAAGAGCAATTTAGGGTGTTTCCAATGGTAAACATTTCATTGTCATAGACTCATTTTAAGTAATAACAGAAGTTCCTGTCAGGGCCATTGGGTATTTTGGTAATAAGCAGTGTGGAGCAATGTTGCCTACTAGAGGGCAAGATCCTGGTTGTTCAGTTCGTTCAGTCGCGCAGTCGTGTCCGACTCTTTGCGACCCCATGAATCGCAGCACGCCAGGCCTCCCTGTCCATCACCAACTCCCGGAGTTCACTCAGACTCACGTCCATTGAGTCTGTGATGCCATCCAGCCATCTCATCCTCGGTCGTCCCTTTCTCCTCCTGCCCCCAATCCCTCCCAGCATCAGGGTCTTTTCCAATGAGTCAACTCTTCGCATAAGGTGCCCAAAGTACTGGAGCTTCAGTTTTAGCATCATTCCTTCCAAAGAAATCCCAGGGTTGATCTCCTTCAGAATGGACTGGTTGGATCTCCTTGCAGTCCAAGGGACTCTCAAGAGTCTTCTCCAACACCACAGTTCAAAAGCATCAATTCTTCGGCGCTCAGCCTTCTTCACAGTCCAACTCTCACATCCATACATGACCACAGGAAAAACCATAGCCTTGACTAGACGGACCTTAGTCGGCAAAGTAATGTCTCTGCTTTTGAATATACTATCTAGGTTGGTCATAACTTTTCTTCCAAGGAGTAAGCGCCTTTTAATTTCATGGCTGCAGTCACCATCTGCAGTGATTTTGGAGCCCAAANAAAAGTTTATTTTAAATAATACATTTACAAAACTGGATTTTACTCTACTGGTGGTATTTCTTAAAGTCCTTGTATGTTAGCATTCTCTTAAACAGTAGGCTTTAGAAGCATATTGTGTAAAGATTTCATTATTTACAATATTCCAAGATGATAAATGCTTCTGAATACTTCAATTCACATATATATTATTTTATTTTTAAATGTAAGTTTATTACTTTTAAACAGCATAATGTGCCTATATGGTTGAGAAACCAGTTACTTTTTTATGTCTTTTCTTTACTAATATAGTCTATCAAGACACAGAAAAGTTGGTGAACAAAGGATTAGAGGACATAGATCCTCACTTCAAGTGCTTTAATTAGCCTTCCAGTGCTCTCTAGAGTCAATTGATGTAGAAAATTTAGCTGCCTAAATTGAGGAAGGTACACTAGCAGTCCTGGGTATAAACTCAACAAAGTTATGTCATTCTTTGCCAGTTAAAAAAATGTGCATAACAGACTTTTTCTAGAATGTTCAACTAAGATGCTATCATTTTCAGCACACACAGGAAAAACCCTCTAAGTATTGTTTAGCTATAGAAATTGATGGATGATAATAAACAATTATGTAATAGAGAATTAAAGTCTTCAGGCATGTTTTATTTTCAAATAAAACAATGGATAAGTTGTGTTGTAGTATAGGGTCAAATCTATTGTTTCAATATTATACCTGAAATATTATGGCATTATAAGATTGTTTAATCACACTACCCTTAGTTTTTAGGACAGTTATGATTCATTAACACATCATTTTTATCTGCAAAAGAATAGCCTCAGTGGCAGTAATAACACTTTTATACCATTTTGATTTTTAAATTCCTAGTCAAAATGTTTTATTTTTTCTTTATCCACATGTAATATTGATTTAAATGCTTCTTTTCAGTTTTATGAATTTAATAATCTTTTCTTTCATTTTTATATTAAACAAAAAATAATACAACAAATATTTTTTCACAATACCTAAACTGACAAATTAGTTGAGCCGTGTGTGAACATTCACATTCTTATCTTTTATTTGATAGCCTAGGGGAGAGGAATGGAATGAGTTATCTCCAAAGATGCAAATAAGAGCTATTGGTATATTTTTATTTGGTAGACTGCCTCATAGAAATATACCAGTAACATTCAATAAAATCAGAATTCTTTGTGGTAAAAAGCTATATCACTGTCTACTTTTATGAGTAAAGATGAAAATATCTGTTGAACATTTTCCAGAATAATTTAAATAATTATTTTATTCCTATTATTAGTTGAATTGTGTATCCCTCTCCTAAATTCATATTTTTAAAACCTAACTTTCAGTGCCTCAAAATATGAGCTTATTTGGAAATATAATCTTCAGGTTAATAGGTGAGAACCCTAATCCTATATGGCAAGTGCCTTAATGGAAAGGGAAAATGTGGAAACATACACGTAAGTGAGGAGTTTGTCATCTGAAGAGATATGAGTAGAAGATGACCATCTATATGTCAGAGAGGTCTGGAACAGATTCTTCCCTCACAACACACAGAAAGAACCAGTTTTGCTGACTTCTTGCCTCCAGAATATTGTGAGAGAGACAATTGATTCCTGCTGTTTAAGCAGTGATGTTTGTGGTACCTTGTTATGGCAGCTCTAGAAAATAAATACAACCCCTATGATACATATATGTTTTTAAAAATGGAAGTGATTGCTTTGAGGGAGTGGTGATGAAAATCTCATCTTTCTATAGCCTCTCTGGACTTTGGGTTGAAAAAAATTAGCAAAAATAAATTTTATTTGAGAAAAGTTTTGTGTAATAATGTTTTCTTTTAAAATCTTTTGAAATATATCATTTAGAAAATGTAAATCAGGACCTTAATTTTCAAAATTAATTTTAAATCAATTATTGTTTCTTTTAGAAACCAAATGCATGACTGCTTTTGTCTAGTTTCTCAAAGGATCATTTCAGAAGACATATGGTGAGTTAGCATGACCCATGAATGTCAGCCATTTATTTTTACAACTTGTAGAGAAAGCAGGGCTATTTAGTAGCATAAGTTACCAAAAGCTATTTCCATAATCCTTTCCCCAGCATTATGCATGCTAGAATGAATTAAGAAATCCTAGTTTAATCAGATATTAGACAACAATAAAATGAAACCCATTGTATTTAATATTTAATGCTAAGATCAAACAATTAAACGTTCATTGATAATTTTGCACAGTGTAAAGTTAGGCAAATTTTTATCAATGATTCAGTTAATGCAAAACTCCATCTCATTTTTTCTGGTCTGATTTACAATCAGTGTATTTCACCTTTGGTACTACTCATGAAATGCCAGTAGAGATAGGGAAAATTTTAGTTGAACATTAAATTAAATAGTTTGTGGTGACTTATAGATAAATGTTACAACTGACCTGGTATTTTCTCAAGTTAACCTTTTAGGACTGACTGTGGGAAAAAAGAGACAGCAGCAATTGAGAATGACAGGGTCTCATGCACCTGTTTATCTATGGCAAGTGACAAATCTATTAGATATTTTCCAGATTAAAGAGACAAACAGTGACCCAGACTAAACTGGGATCATGTTCAAAGTGTCAGATAGAGTGAAACTAGCACTTTTGTGTTCCTTTATGACACATGCTTAAAATCACCCATATTTAAAATACCAGTTTAAAGTTATTCAAGTTATTTATTGCAATGTTTACAATCTACTAAGTTTAAAAATTATACATCTATGGCAGAGACCAAGGTGGCAAAGTAATAGGATGTACAACTCACCTCTCCAATGAATATATAAAAAATATATCTACATCTGGAACACTTTTTACTCACTGAAAACCAATTGGTACCTGGGCAGACTTCTGTACAGCCAAAACTGTAAGAAGGATACACATGTAACCATGGTAGGAAGGGAAGATAAGTGAGCAGGTCAAGACTTGTGTCCTAGGGAGGGGACTCAGAAGAAAATGAAGATTTCACATGCCCTGGAGAGTGGGCAGGCTGAGACTCAGCCTGGGTGTCCCAAACCTGGGGTCACCCACAGGGGAGAAGAGCCCTTTGGCTGGTGGAGAACCACTGGGGCAGACAGAAAGGCTAGACAAGGCCAGACTTCATTTGTAAGGATCATGTCCATGCTGCTAGCCAATTTCGCACAGCAGTCACTGTGCCACAACTCACAACTCCCATACACACAAACAACATAGAGGCCTGGCTTCCCTGTGCAATGGTTCCACATGAAGACAGGGGACAGTGAGCAGCTGTGAGAGACAAAGTTTCCTGGTCCATAGTCATGTTGGAGCTGTCTGCTCCAGCAGCTGCTAGGTTTCCTATGACTGATTCTCTGTGCAGCTCATCCCAGGGTGACCTAGCCCAAGCTCTGCTCAAACCACACTGAGTAGCACTGCGTCTAGGGCAGTCACAACTGGAGAGAAGACTTGACTGTGACTTGTGGCTGAGCAGAGCTACAGATGACTGTATAGGCAACACATCAGACCTCTATGTATGCATAGATCCCACTTACTTCAGCACTCCCCTCCTCTGGGACAAAGGTCTTGACATGAGAAGAGGGAAAATCATCCACTTTGAGGAAAAAGAGCTGAGCCCAAATTTCAAGGCTTCTATTCCAGCAACTTGGAATCAGATTCTACCTCTGACGGGTCTATGGCAGCTACTAGGCAGAGAGGAAGTCTTACCTAAACGTCAGTCCAGCTCAAGTTCCTCTGTCTCCAACCACATCGATTAACAAAATGACAGCTGCCATCACATCCCGAGGAAAGGCTTATTAACTGGTGTCCAATTGAAATCCAAACCTCTCACCAAGAGCACTGGGCATGTGTAGTCTGCACAGGGACACTCCCACATAAGAACACCCAATAAAGACCACCATAAGTAACTGTTCAACCTAAATGCATAGAAGCAGAGAAAGTTAAAATTAAAAGAGGAACTACTCTCAATTGAATGAACAAAACACAAATAATGACATAAAAACTTTACCCAGCTAAAGAATTCAAAACATTGGTAATAAAACTGTTAACAGAATTAGGAAAAATAATTGACTAAACAATGAACATTTTAACAAAGAACTAAATATATAAAAAAGACATAATTAAAAATAAGTAATTCAGTAGCTGAAATAAACACACTGCTGCTAAGCTGTTTCAGTCGTATCCAACTCTGTGCGACCCCATAGACGGCAGCTCACCAGGCTCCCCCGTCCCTGGGATTCTCCAGGCAAGAACACTGGAGTGGGTTGCCATTTCCTTCTCCAATGCATGAAAGTGTAAAATGAAAGTGAAGTCGTTCAGTCGTGTCCGACCCTCAGCGACCCCATGGACTGCAGCTTACCAGGCTCCTCCGTCCATGGGATTTTCCAGGCAAGAGTACTGGAATGGGGTGCCACTGTGATAAACACACTAGAAGGAATAAATAGCAGATGAAGTAATACAGAATAATGGATAAGGGAGCTGGAAGACAGAAAAATATAATACAACCAATCAGCAGAACAGACAGGAAAAAAAATTAATGAGAGCAACCTAAGAGAGTTCTGAAATAACATTTAAGTGTTCCAATATTTGCATTACAGGCAGAGAAGTGGAGAAGGGGATCCAAGGAGTATTTGAAGAAATTATGGTTGAAAATTTCCCTGACCTGAAGAAGGAAACAAATATCCAGGTTCAGGAAGCACAGAAGGTCCCAAATGAGATGAACCTCAAATAGACACCCATCAAGGCATATCATAATTAAAATGGAAAAGGCAAACAATTCTAAAGGCAACAAGAAAAAGAGAGTTTTATACATGGGAATCCCTTTAAGACTATCACTTGTTTCTCTGCAGAATTTTGCAGGCCAGAGGGAATGACATGATGTATTCAAAAAGGTGAAAGAAAAAACTCTACAACCTAAATACTCTACCTAGCAAGATTATCACTTGGAATAGGAAGAGAGATTAAAAAAACAAACAAACAAAACAAAAAAAAAACAACAAACAAACCTCTCCAGGGAAGAAAAAACTAAAATAATTCAGCAACATTAAATTCATCCTAAAAGAAATGTTGAAGCATCTTCTCTAAATGGAAAAAAAAAAGAGTAATAATATATAGGAAAGGGAAATTTCACTAAGAAAAGCGAATATACTTTAAGTTTGGAATAGCACTTAAGCCAGTACATAGACATAAAACACAAGACAAAGAGGTATAAAAGCAAATGTAAATACAGTAAAGTATGAAGGGATAAGCATGAAAATGTAAACTATAATGTCAAAAACAAAATGTGAGATAGGGGAGTATAGAATGTAGACGTTTTAGAATGTGTTTGAACTTAAGTTTAAAACAAGTAGATATAATTATGGGACAACATATACAAACCCCATGATAACTGCATATCAAAAACCTATGATAAGTAAACAAAAATGTAAAAGAAAGGAACACAAGCATAGTATTCAAGAAAATTATCAAACCTTAAGGGAACAAGCAAAAAAAATATGAACAGAGGACTACACAACCAGAAAACAGGTAGTAAAATGGCAATAAGTACACACCTACAAATAATTACTTGATGTCAAGGGACTAAATAGTCCAATGAAAAGACATTGGGAGGCTGCTTGGATTAACAGACCCTTTAATATGCTATCTAGAAGAGAATTCAGGCTGAAGACACACAGTGTCTAAAAGTGAGTGGCAGATGTAAATGACAAGAAAGCAAGGATAGCAATACTCATATCATAGAAAATAGGCTTTTAAAGGCTAACAAAAGAAAGACAGCCACCACGCAATGACAAAGAAATCAACATGAGAAAAGAATAGTAAATTCATTAACATATGTGCCTCTAATATAAGAACACCTAATATATAAAGCAAATACCAAGAGACATAAAGAGAGAAATTGACAATAACACGATAATAGCTGTAGACTTTAACATCCTATGGAGATCAATGGACAGGTCATCCAGATAGAAAATCAATAAGGTATCAAATGGTCTTAAATGAGATAATATTGGGCTGGCCAAAAAGTTTGGGTTTTCTGTAACATGGTGTGGAAAAACCTGAACTAACTTTTTAGCAATCCAATAGATACCTAAAGGACATTACATCCAAAAACAGAAGAATACACATACTCTTCAAGTGTACATAAACATCCAGGATAGACCACATGCCAGCCCACCAAATAAATCTCAACAACTTCAAGAGGCTCAAAATAATATTAAGCATTTTTTCTAACAACAGTGGTGTGAAACTAGAAATCAACTACAGAAAGACAAATGGGAAAAGTACACACACAATACATATATGCACACACACAGTTGACTATTACTCAGCCATGAAATGAACATGGGTTGACCTAGAGAATCTTATGTTTAGTGAAATAAATCAGAGAGGTAAATTCTATGTGATATCACTTGTATTTGGAATCTAAAAAATAAAAATAAATATTTATGCAGAGCAGAAATAGACAGATATGGAAAATCGTGGTTACTAAAGGGGAGAAGAAAAGTGAAATATTAAGGGTTTAGGATTAAGAGATGCAAACTACTATATATAAAATAGATATGCAACAAAGATATATTGTATAGCATAGGGAATTATAGCATTATTTTATAATAAAAGTTAATGGGGTATAATCTATAGACACATCAAATTATAATGCTGTACACCTGAAACAAATATAGTATTGTAAATCAACTATACTTCAATTTAAAAAATTAAAAATACTCATACATTTTTTTTTAAATATTAAATTTAAATGATTTAGGAACATAGGAGAAATCAGGTTACAAATTAAAAATAGCAAAAATATAGGTAAAGAAATATACTGATATTTATGTTTAATATTGAATATTTTCATATAAAGTCTGATATTAATGCTTGGCTTTCTACTCTAAAAGCTATAGTGATACAAATAATTCAAGTATGACTGGTCTTGATTATTCTCAATTTTAAGCTCATAGAATTCTGCCTTATATTATATATAATCAACTCTTCAAAAATATGTATATGCCTGAAATTTAATTTTAATACATAAAGTCATTGTTTTTGATTCTGTATTTACCTGTCCTAAACATCATTCTTCTAACTCTAGACTATATATTGTCTCTATATTTTATCAAACAGTCCTTCAAATAATATTTGAAAATACGTACTAGAAAAAAGATTAAAAATTTATTTCTTGTTTAGAATGTCTTTGAGCCTATATGACTATCAGTCTAAAGCAAGTTGATTTAAGAAGGGGTTACTGTACTCAAAAAATAGGGTAACTGCAAATCAAAAACACACAACAGACTCACAAAACCCAAAAAGAAGGAAACACAGCATAAAATAAAAGGAAATTATTAAACCACAAAAAGAAAAAGGAACAGATAAGAAATACAGAATTAGTAGGAAAAGAAGGTTTAAAATGGCAATTAAATCTGTACCTATCAATTAATTACCTTAAATATCAGTGGACTAAATGCTCCAATCAAAAGACATACAGTGCAGATTGGATAAGGAAATAGTAGCCTACAATATGCTACCTACAAGAGACCCACTTTAGGGTAAAGGACATACATAGATTGAAAGTGAAGGGATGGAAAAAGATATTTCATGAAAATAGAAATGACAAGAAAGCAGAGGGTGCCAAACTCATATTAGATGAAACAGACTTTAAAAGAAAGGCCATAATGAAAAATAAAGACACTATACTATTGAAAGGATCAATACAAAGAGATTTTATGATCATCAGCATATATGTGCTTAATATTGGAGCCCCCAAAACATAAAACAAATACTAGCAGACATAAAGGAATTGACAGGAATACAATAGTAGTAGGAGACTTTAACACCCTGCTCTCATCAATATACAAGTCATCTTGACAGAGAACCAATAGGGCAACAGATATCCTAAATGATAAAGAAGAGCAGTTATACTTAATTGATATTCTCAGTATGTATGTATGTATGTATGTGCATTCTTTTCTAGTGCACACATAACATTTTCTAGCATTCACCACATACTCAGAGACAAAACAAGCCTCAACAAATTTAAGAGCACAGAAATTATCTCAAGTATCTTCTCTGAGCACAATGGCATGAAACTTTAATAGAAATCAACCTCAGAAAAATAAATGAAAACACACCAAAGAAGTTACATGGAGACTAAACAATCTACTAAAAAAATTGATCAACAGAGAAGTCACAGAGAAATAAAAAATACACTGAGACAAATGACAATGAAAATATAACCAAAAAAAATCTAAGAGATGAAGCAAAAGTCATTCTTAGTGGGAAATTCATAGCAATACAGGCCATTCTCGAAAAATCTCAAATAGCCTAAACTACCACTTAAAATAGAAAAATTTGAAAAAGAAAAAATCAGCAGAAGAATGAAATAATAAAGATCAGAGAAAAAAGAGATTTAAAAAAAATAGAAAATCAATAAAATTAAGGTCTGGTTCTTTGAAAGTTTAAATTAAATTGATAAACTTCTGGCCAGGCTTACCAAAAAGAAGAGAGAAAAGCCAAACAAACTTAATATTAATAATAAAAAAGGAGACATAACAACTGATACTGCAAATACACACACAAAAAAAGCATAAGGGAATACCATGAATAATTATGTGCCAAGAAATTTGATAACCAAGAAGAAATGGACAAGTTTCTAGACACAGCCCATCAAAATAGAATCAAGAAGAAACAGATAATTTGAACAGACTGATCACTAGGAGTGAAATTGAGTCTCGAGGTGGAAACACACACACACTCTACAAACAACAGTTTAAGACCAAATGGCTTCACAGGCAAATTCTACCAGATATACAAATACGGATTTATCTAACCCTTCTCAAGCTCTTCCAAAAGATCAAAGAAGAAGGAACACTTCCATAAGTGTTCTATGAGGCCACCATGACTCTGATATTGAAACTAACAAAGCACCACCAAAAAAAAAAAAAAATTAGAGTCCAATATCAACATATTCAAAAGCAGAGATATTACTTTGCTGACTAAAGTCTGTCTAGTCAAGGCTATAGTTTTTCCAGTAGTCATGTATGGATGTGAGAGTTGGACTGTAAAGAAGGCTGGGCGCTGAAGAATTGATGCTTTTGAACTGTGGTGTTGGAGAAGACTCTTGAGAGTCCCTTGGACTGCAAGGAGATCCAACCAGTCCATTCTGAAAGAGATCAGCCCTGGGATTTCTTTGGAAGGAATGATGCTGAAGCTGAAGTCCAGTACTTTGGTCACCTCATGCGAAGAGTTGACTCATTGGAAAAGACCCTGATGCTGGGAGGGATTGGGGGCAGGAGGAGAAGGGGACGACCGAGGATGAGATGGCTGGATGGCATCACTGATTCCATGGTCGTGGGTCTGGGTGAACTCCGGGAGTTGGTTGATGGACAGGGAGGCCTGGCGTGCTGTGATTCATAGGGTCGCAAAGAGTCAGACACGACTGAGCAACTGAACTGAACTGATCTTTGATGAACATAGATGTAAAAATTTCCAAGAAAATATTGACAAACTGAATCTATCAACACACAAAACAGATTATATACCATGACCACTGGGGATTCATCCCAAGTTCTCAAGGATAGAGCAGCATACTCAAACCAATCTATATGATACGGTATGTAAAGAAAAAAAAATTATCATCTCAATAGATGTTTAAAAAGCATTTGACAAAATTCTTACATCCATTCATAATAAAAACACTTAACAAAGAGGGTATAAGGGGAACATATTTCAAAATAATTAAAGCTTATTTATGACAAACTCATAGCTGATATAATATTCATTGGTAAAAAGGAAAAAGCCTTCCTGCTAAAATCTGGAACAAAAGAAGGATGGCCACTATTACCTCTTCTTTTCAACAGTAGTCAGACCAGAAGAATAAATAAGTTTATCCATATTGGAAGGGAAGAGGTAAAACTTTTATTATTTGCAGATAATATCACACACACACACACTATACAATGTATATATATACACACACACATATATATATGTATGTATGTGTATATATATATGTATGTATGTGTGTGTACATATATATATATGTATAACTCTATAAAGACTCTACATAAAATTTTCTAGAGCAGATAAATTCAGCAAGGTAGCAGGGTACAAGATTAACATATAGAAATTGGTATTTCTTTACACTAACAATGAAATATTGAATAGAGAATATAAAAAATATGCCTTGTAAAATTACTTCCCCCAAAATAAATTATTTAGGAATAAACCTGAACAAGGAGTAAAAAACTTATATGCTGAGAACTGATAAAACATTAATAAAGGATATAGAATGTGATTCAAAAAAAAGGAAAGTTATCCCATAATCTTGGATTGGAAGAATTAATATTGTTAAATGGCCACACTACCCAAAGCAACCTACAGATTTAATGGAATCCCCTCAAATTACCCATGATTTTTTTTTCCATTTACATTCTTTTTTTAACCATTTATCATTTATTTTTTATTATTATTATTTTTACTTTAGAATATTGTATTGGTTTTGCCATACATCAACATGATGTTTTTGCTGAACTAGAACAAATAATCCTAGAATTTATATGAGACCATAAAAGACCCAGAATTTCCTAAATAATTGTGAAGAAAAAGAGCAAAGCAGGAAACGTAATACCCAGATTTCAGATAGTACTACAAACTTCAGTAATCAAAACCCATAATAAATCTATTGTCCAATTAATCTTTGAAAAAGGGGGCAAAAATATCCAATGGGAAAACGTTTCTTCAGCAAGTGGTTTTGGGAACATTGGGCAGCTGCATGTAAATCAATGAGGTTAGAACATACCATCTCACAGTACATAAATTCAAAATGGCTTAAAGGCTTCCATAAAGCTCCTAGAAGAGATCACAGACAAAATATTTTCTGACATAAATTGTACCAATGTTTTCTTTGGTCAGCATCCCAAGACAATACAAGTAAAAACAAAAACAAATGGAACTCAGTCAAGTTTACAAGCTTTTTCACAGCAAAGCAGTCCATAAAAAAAGGTAACCTACACAATGGGAGAAAATATTTGCAAAAGATGCATTTACAAGGGCTTAATTTCCAAAATATACAAACAGCTCATATACTTCAACAACAAAAACACAACTCAATAAAAAAAGAATGTGAGACCTAAATAAACATTACTAAATAGACACATGAAAAGATGCTCAACATCACTAATTATTAAATGCAAATCAGTACAGCAATGTGGTAACACCTCAAACACTTCAGAATGGTCATCACTAAAAACTACAAATAAAAATGGCAGAGAGGATATACTGTTGGTGGAAATGTTTCTACAATCACTATGGAAAGCAGTAGAGATGTTCCTGAGAAAACCAAAAATAGTGTTACCATATATCCAGCATTCCCACTCATAGGCATATATCCAGTCAAAACCAACCCCTAAAAGGAACCTGTACCCCTACATTCATTGCAACGCTATTTACAGTAGCCAAGACAGGGGAACAACCTTAATGTCCACTGACAGAGATGAGTAAATATAGAAGATGTGGTACATATATACAGTAAAATGCTACTCAGCCATAAAAAAAGAACTCAGCTACTGCAAAAGCGCACCACTCGCGGTAGCATGATTCCAACTAAGAGATTAAATGCAATGTTAAATAACTAAGTAAAATAAGCCAGAAACAGAAGGACAAACACCATATGATATCACCTATATATGGAATCTAAAATGGGACATAATTAACCGATCTGCAAAACAAACATACTTACTGGACAGGCCAAAGAGAACAGACTTGTGGTTACCGACGCGGTTGGAGGAAGGATGAAGTGGTAGCTTGCAGTTGGCAAATGCAAGCGATTATGTACAAAATGGATACACAACAAGGTTCTATTGTATAGCGCAGGAACTATATTCAATATCCTATGATAAACCAACGGAAAAGATCATTTAAAAAACAATGTATTGCTGGGCATACACACCGAGGAAACCAGAATTGAAAGAGACACGTGTATCCCAATGTTCATCGCAGCACTATTTATAATAGCCAGGACATGGAAGCAACCTAGATGTCCATCAGCAGATGAATGGATAAGAAAGCAGTGGTACATATACACAATGGAGTATTACTCAGCCATTAAAAAGAATACATTTGAATCATTTCTAATGAGGTGGATGAAGCTGGAGCTGATTATACAGAATGAAGTAACCCAGAAAGAAAAACACCAATACAGTATATTACACATATACATGGAATTTAGAAAGATGGTAATGATAAACCTGTACGTGAGACAGCAAAAGAGACAGATGTATAGACAGCCTTTTGGACTCTGTGGGAGAGGGAGAGGGTGGGATGATTTGGGAGAGTGGCAGTGTAACATGTATGATATCATAAGTGAAACGAATCGCCGGTCTAGGTTAGATGCAGGATGCAGGATGCTTGGGACTGATGCACGGGGATAATCCAGAGAGATGGTGTGGGGCGGGAGGGGGGAGGTGGGGGTCAGGATTGGGAGTTCATGTACACTCGTGGCTGATTCATGTCGATGTATAGCAAAACGAATACAGTATTGTAAAGCAAAACAAACTAAAAAATAAAAATTAATTTAAAAAACACAATGTAAATTAAAATAAAGTCTAACACATTCAATAAATAAAAAATTAAAATACCTTCTTGAGTAAGAGAATATAACAGTTAAAAACAGCAGGAATATCTCCTTACCTGGTTAACAATCTCACTGTCAGAATCTGTCTGATGTAACCACTGTAACTCTGTAGTTTGCTAAAAACTTGTAAACTTTCAGGGAAAACTTGAGGGGTAAACTGCAGTTACCTTTGTTCACTTGAGAAGAGGAAGCACTAATATTAGATGAAATATATGTTCCTTAAGCTAAAAATAGAGCTATCATATGATCCAGCAATTCCACTCCTATACATATATCCAGAGAAAACCACAATTCAAAACAATGCATGCATTCTGATGTTCACTGCAGCAGCATTTACAATAGCCAGAACATCAAAGCAACCTAAACGTCCACTGACAGGAGAATGGATAAAGAAGATGTGGTACATATATACAATGGAATATTTCTCAGCCATAAAAAATGAAATAATGCCAATTGTAGCAAGGATGGATCTAGAGATTATCATACTAAGTGAAGTAAGAAAAAAATGAATACCATATGATATCACTTATATGTGGAATTTAAAAAAGGCTACAAATGGACTTATCTACAAAACAGAAGTAGAATTACAGATGTAGAAAATAAATTCATGGTTACTGGAGGGTAAGTGGCAGGATGGATAAATTGGAAGATTAGGATTGACACATACATACACTCTATATAAAATAAACAACTAATATGGCAAAACCAATATAATATTGTAAAGTAATTAACCTCCAATTAAAATAAATACATTTATATTAAAAAAATAAAATATAAAATAGATGAGTGCCCCAGGGGGAAAAAAAAAAAAGAGCCTACTGTATACCACAGGGAACTCTACTTAATAGTAGCCTAAGTGGGAAAATAATTTTTAAAAGTGGATATTCATGACAGATTCACTTTACTGTATACTTGAAACATAACCCCTCTTATAACAGCATGTTTTCCATTTGGTAGCAATAGCACTACATTTCTTCTTTCTGCCTTGCTTTCTCTTTGCATAAAACTCACAGTACATTTTTTCCTAGTTTTTTTTTTTTTTTCCTTTATGATATCCGCTTCATTAGCACTAAGGGAGATTATGAGTCCTTTGAAAACCAGGTCTTATATAGGTTTTGTATAGTGTATATTAAGGCTGTAGAACAGTGCCTAAACCATTTTAGACATTCAGTATTGTTATTAGTAACTTAATAATAAATATATTGACTTTAATCTATATACTATTTTTCATTTATTAATTTATTGAAGAATTGTTTTAGCTACTTTTTGTCTTCATTGATTTCAAGAGAAACAAATTCCACATGTTATTAATAACAGTTTTTTGGTCCCCATATCACTCTACTTTTGATACCTCAGAGCCAAACACTTTTCACTCTTTTGTCACTGATTTTTTTCTGTTTTTGAACCTCCATATATCTAAATAATATTATCACATGAATACTTCTTAAAACCATTAGTTTTAGAAATGTTTTAACTTCCTGCAATTGAAGGTAAACATTTATCTATTTAATATATCACACTGCATTACCAAATCCATCACAGACATTCACATATGCATTCATACTCATATACTAATATGATATCTATAGTCTATAGGCTGAAAATAGCTACTTTGTTTATATTATTGTTCATATTATTAAGACTACATAAATGTCATTTGCAACTTAGATTCATAGAATTTTATTATCTTACTTTTTTGAGAAACTTCTTGTCCCTGAAATTAATAGTTGTCTTAGTTTCATTTCCTTAATCTTTCATGTACTTATCATAAATTCAGTTGCAAATATTCCATTCATCAAACTGTCTAAATCTTCTTTAGCAAACTAATTTGAAGAAAATGAAAAACTGAGCAATAATAAGGATTAAAAATTATTTGAAAATTATAGCCATATCCATTTCCTGCAGTTGCTCTAACAAACCACCACAAACTATGTGGCTTAAAACAAGAAAAATTTGTTTTCTCATTGTTCTGGAAGCACGAATTCCGAACTCAAGGTGCTGGTAGGGACATGTGCCCTCCAGAGGATCAGGGGGAGAATGAGTTCTAAGCCTCGCTCAAAGCTGCTGGTGGCAATCCTTGGCCTGCCTTAGCTTTCAGATACATCATTCTCATCTCTGCCTCTGTCCTCACACTGCCCTCTCCTCTGTCCCTGTGTTTTCTCCTTTTCTGTCTGTCCTCAATTCCTTTGCTCAAATCTGGTAACACACACAGATTCCAGGGGTTGGTGTGAGAATATATTCTTGGGAGAGGCCACTGTGCCTCTACCCACAATAGTACTACCCACAGTAGTAGCATTCTGTTGAAAATTATGTTTTCCCTGCAACTTTTTTCCTAAATAGTGAACCCAAGATTTTACATATTTTAATGTACAATATTAAAGTTTAATGTACAGTATTATACTTAGTGTATAGTATGTATCATATAAAATTTTTATCTAGCACATAAACTTCAGTTATAAAAGAAGTAAAAAAGAACAGATACACTAAACAAGCTATGAAACTATATTTACTAATGCATAACAAAACCAAGCATCTTAGGACAGATGATATTCATGGTGTAGCAAAACAATGCAAGATACAGAACTGACACAGTGCTGTGCTTATCAAAAATGGTTCACAGGGCACATACTTCTAAGACTTGACATCATACCTAAATTAAGCAGAAAATTATTCCTCTGAAAATGTGAAAAATAAGCTCAAGTACTGTGATGTGTTATTTAATAATCTCAGTTCATCTAATACCAGTAATTTGACTTAACTAGTAGCCATGTAACTTTTATTCTTTTTAAAATGTAACAATCTACAGTAAAAGAATAAATGCAAAAATCACGTGGTTGTAATCTAGAGAGGATTATGAGTAAAGAACAATATACAGAGATTTGATGCTTTGATTAACCTAAAAGAAATAGTTTTTATTTTAAATTTAGCTCTGAAAGATATTTTACTTCTTTTTAGTGTTATCAATATTTAATAAATTTTGCAATTTATTGGATATTTTACTTGAGAATAGAATGGTTTATAAATTTAGCCATAAAATTCACTGTATATGTGACAAATTAAAAATGTTAATATTTCTTTATGCATGAAAGATTTGCTGATTCAAGAAGCAATCAAAATTATAATTTATTACCATACTATTCCAGCAGCAAAATCCATTTGCTTATATACTGACATTTATATTGATGTCTGTTTTCTTTAATTACAGTTAAGCCATTAATAGAACATCAATTCTGCATTGTCTTTCTAGATAACTTACCTTATCTAGGTTTGTATGGTTTGTCAATTCGACTGGTTCAAGACTGCATGCCACCAGTGAATAAGATTGCTGAATGGATAATCTAATTCAGTTATTAAAAGAAAGCCCATTCTGCAACCAACATAGATCTTTCTCTTTTATAACGATCAAGCCAGCTTTACTTTGATGAAGTACATTGGTTAGGAATTTGTCCTAAAGCTATTTGCAGAAATCTAATAAAGCGATAGCAAATAAATTAAGAGTTATTTTTCTTTTACATAAAAGAAGTTTGGATGTAGGCAGCTTAGATACTGCATAGTAGTTCATCCCATCTTTCTCTTTTGTAGCACTTGTCTGCCTGCTCTCAGGGAACCTGCCAGAGTTTTGGCTTACACTAGTTATGTTTCAGGTGGCAGGATGGTACAGAATCAAGCAAATAACCCATGAAACCTCAGAGTCTTTTCCCATTAAGGAGTTTTTCCAGAAGTGTTACACCATGACTCCTTATGTTCTGTCTACTAAAAACATATCACATGACTAATTCATCTTGCAAGGCTTGCCTGTCATAGGCAGAATAATAGCTCCCCAAGGATATTCATATCTTAATACCAAGAACCTCTGAATTTATTACCTTATTTGGCAAAAGATTCTTTGCAGATAATTCTTTGCAGATTAAGATTAAAGACATTGATGAGATTAAACCTAACTCTGAGGATGGACCCAGTCTAATCACAAATTTTTAAAAACTGAGTATCCTATCCAGCAGGCTGAGAAAGAGAGAGAGAGAGAGAGAGAGAGAGAGAGAGAGAGAGAGAGAAATAGATGGGGCATGAGAAAATCTTAACCAGCCTTTAAAGATAGAAGGTGGTGGTCATGTGCCAAGGACTATCTTAGACATGTTATTAGCAGGAAAACTAAAATAAATGGATTTTTGTCTTGAGTTTCTAGAACTACAGGGTACCAGCCCTTTGCATTCTGCCTGCTTAAACCTATACCAAGCTTCTGACATACATGACTATAAGATAATAAATGTGTGCTGCTTTAAGCCATAAAGTTTGGGGTGATTTGCTTTGACAGCAATAGGAAACTAAGAGGGAAAATGTGTGTGTGTGTGTGTGTGTGTGTGTGTGTATTTATCTGTGGAGGATTAGTGCCACTAACAAAATAGGATATCTTTGGATGAAGAAGTGGCAAATGGGTACTAGATAGGCAGTAATTTAATATTATCAACCTTTCTCCACTCACTCAGCCTCCTATAAAAAGCAAAATAATTAGAATAAAATAGAATCCCAACCAATATGGAATGTTACTAATCTAGAAGGTTAAAACATCAAAACTCTAGATATTAGTCAAAAAATTTCAATATCTCAAGATTTAATGTTTACCTTTCAATATTATAAAGAAGTAAGTTTGTTGATGTTGTTTTAGTCACTATGTTGTGTCTGACTTTTTTGCAACCCCAAGGACTATAGCCCATCAGGTTCCTCTGTCCATGGGATTTCCCAGGTGAGAATACTGGAGTGGTTGCCGTTTCTTCTCCAGGGGATCTTCCCGATTCAGGGATCCAATCTGAATCTTTTGCATTGACAGGTGGATTCTTAACCACTGAGCCACTTAAGAAGCCCAAAGAAGTAAATATCTGCACTAAATTACTAAGAGATCGTTGTGGTTTCAAATTTTTATATTTAGTACTCTGCAGATGGTGACTGCAGGCATGAAATTAAAAGACGCTTACTCCTTGGAAGGAAAGTCATGACCAACCTAGATAGCATATTCAAAAGCAGAGATATTACTTTGCCGACTAAGGTCCGTCTAGTCAAGGCTATGGTTTTTCCAGTGGTCATGTATGAATGTGAGAGTTGGACTGTGAAGAAAGCTGAGCACCGAAGAATTGATGCTTTTGAACTGTGGTGTTGGAGAAGACTCTTGAGAGTGTCTTGGACTGCCAAGTGATCCAACCAGTCCATTTTAAAGGAGGTCAGTCCTGGGTGTTCTTTGGAAGGAATGATGCTAAAGCTGAAACTCCAGTACCTCATGTGAAGAGTTGACTCATTGGAATAAACTGTGATTCTGGGAGGGTTTGGAGGCAGGAGGAGAAGGGGACGACAGAGAATGAGATGGCTGGATGGCATCACTGACTCGATGGACATGAGTTTGAGTGAACTCTGGGAGTTGGTGATGGACAGGGAGGCCTGGCTTGCTGCAATTCATGGGGTCACAAAGAGTCGGACACCACTGATGACTGAACTGAACTGAACTGAACTAATGTATATACCAAGGGTAAAACAAAGCCAAACCTCAAGGATCAATTTTTCAGAGAGCAGTGAATTAACCCTCTTAGCACTTCATCCAAAAGATGAAAATTATAAATAAATACACTGCCATATCACAAACAATGCTATGCCCCTACATTAGTCAGTCTCAAAAATTATTAGTACCTGTTTTGTGACAATCATTCTTCTAAGAACTCCCATTATAAATAAAATATGCAACCCTTATTGTTAGACTTGACAGGAAATGACCATAATGAGGCAAACTCAAAAACAATTCAGAAGTGTGATAGATAATGTAATAAAAAGAAAGCATTAGAAAATGAGATAAAATATAGATGTAGATATAGATAGAGATTATAGGTACAGCTGTCTTGGAAAAAGCCATGAGTTTACTAATACAAAAGGTTTTGATTTGAGTGTTGTGTCTACAGGAAACTTAATTCTGCAAAAAAAAAAAAAAAAAAAGGTTTTAGTTGTCAAATTGGTCCATCAAATTATAAGCCCACTGGGAAATCTGTTGGAAAGATAGATTTTTTTTCCCCCTCAAACTGAAGCATTACGGCACCTCTGTGGTGGAGATCTGAAATACGTTTTAGTATAATTCCAAGTTAGTAATAGTAGACTAAAGCATATTACTATTGAGAAAATTACAAGTCATGGAAAGTGGTGAGGAATTTCAAAAGGTCAAGTAATCTTTGTTCATCGACCCTTTATTGAAAGTGATAACTCATGTTTTAAACTTTTTATTAGCTTTATTAACCATAAAACAAAATTGTTCTTGGAGAAGTTTTCCTGCTTGAACAGCTCTGAGAAACTGCCCTAAATTGAAAATCAGACATGTTAAAGATGTTAGTATGATCTTTACTCTTATAACATCAGTCCTTACCCAACCTCAATAGTGATGGCCTTTTCTAGATCTTGAGTTTTGATTATAATATGATTTTACAAAGGGAAAAATCATGACTCTTGCATAAATACAAAATTAATATATGTCAAAAATTTTGCTTAACTAACACTTGAATGAAGGAAGTAGCAAGGTGTCATAAGCCAGTTAAATTTTAATTCAAGAAATATATGCATATCTGTTAAATGAAGTTTGTAAAAATAAAATTACCACATGCAAAACTGACATTTTTCATAGGAG
This sequence comes from Aepyceros melampus, assembly GCA_006408695.1. Classification (NCBI taxonomy): domain Eukaryota; kingdom Metazoa; phylum Chordata; class Mammalia; order Artiodactyla; family Bovidae; genus Aepyceros; species Aepyceros melampus. The sequence goes on from SJXQ01012872.1 coordinate 31,534, forward strand.
ATGAAGGGTGATTCATCTGGACCAGACAAAAATACTTTTCATTTCTCTGAAAGAAAATTATTTGCATCACTATTAATTTTTCTACAATGTATCAAGTTATGAAATACTCTAAAAGACTTTGATGGAGAAGGAAATGGAAACCTACTCCAGTTTCTTGCCTTTGAAACCCCATGAACAGAGGAGCTTGGTGGGCTACAGCCCATTGGGTTGCAAGACAGTCAGACACTACTAAACAATAACAAAAGACTTTGAAAGACTCAGACCTCCACAGAACCAGATAATCTGATAATTTTTGTCATTTCAAACTCCTTCAAATTTTTTTTCCCCTGACCATAGCTGGAAAAGACATAGGAAAATATATAGAGAAATAACTTAGAATATTCTATTTATTTCTTGAAATAAAGAGCAGTCAATAGAAAAAAAATCTCAAAATTGCCTCACTATAGTACAGTAGGGTTTAGGATTGTAGCAATCGTAGAAACTCTTTCTCCCATGAAGCATATCAGAACAGAGGGCAGAAAAGAGATTTTTGATGTTTCTCTCTTCTTTCGTCTTCTGTTCTCAACTTCCTGCTATCTAGTCACAGTGACCACTACGGATAGTGCTGTCAAGTTGTATCAGAGACATTCTTATTTTAGATTATCAATCAAGACTTTATTGTACCATTGGTTCTGATGGACTATAAGAAACCTAAGAACAGGAATAATTGAAAACACTGGTATTACTGCCCTTATACCAAAACTGCTTGCAACAAGAGAAGAAACAAACATGAACAAAAACTTAGGTTATTTTCAAGCACTTCTGTCTTAAGGGTTGGAAAGATTCCACTTTATGGTAATCCTTGACAAAGAATGAGAGAGAAGGAATTATAAATTCATATTTCATTGGAGAAAATATTCAATGTTCTATCAACACTCTAAAATATTCAATGTTCTATCAACACTCTAAAAATGTGCCTGTAAATATCTGTTATTTTGCCAAAGTATGAGAACTGTGAACTAAAGTTTTATACATATTTAGACCTTTATATAATTATATATAACTATAGTAAACCTATTTTGTATATCAATTTATAAAAAATTATAATAAAACTTTAATAATAAATATATACCCATCTTGCCAGTCTTGTCCAGATTCTTCAGGCCTTGGATTTTACATTCTCAAAACATGCTTTTGGTAAACAAAATCCCTGGCACTAAAATTATTTTCTTAGTAATAAACTGAAAGAAATTATTTCAGAAAGTAAAGATAGAACCTTGACATTCTTTTCTCTTTGTATTTCTGTATTAATAATGCAAATTTTTCCAGAAAAAAACTTTTTTAATAAGAGGAAAGTTACAAGGAAGTTAAAAAAGAAAAAATGTATTAATATTTTGATTATTTCCCATTATACTACACTTATGCTGTATATAGGCCCTGTTGAGAAAATCATGTATGTTCTCTTTCCTTTGCATAAAAGTTCCTCATTTTCCTCTTTTCCTTCTCTTCCTCTTTCTCCTTTCTTCTCTCCCCTTCTTCTCTTGGTTTCTATATTGAACCTCTCCATAACCATCAGTTTTGCACTTGCCACCACTTTATCAACCAGAACCCTGAGAACTAGGTCAAGATAAGTCAGAGCTTCTATTATATGACATTGATTGATGTACAGGAATTCTAATCATTGATCTAATGGTGACATGGCTCAGAGACTTGTGCCAGGACATGCATATTAAATAGTAGCTTTATTTAACAGTAACTTTAGCCAACACACTTTTAAACAACCTCTATCAAAAGTGAGGCAGTTGTAGATCTTCCAAACCTCTATGATGTGTAAAGCATAATGTATAAACAAAAATCATTTAAAATTGGCTCAAATGCAATGTATTCAGAATTTGGGAAGGGGGGAGTCTAGGTTAATAACAGTGTCCTTTAGACCAACAGTTATTGACCATACAAATACATATACATCATATAAATGTGTATTCATGTACACGTGTAACTATACAAAAATATTTTCCTGAAAAATACAGAAGCATATACCATAATATATGCATATCTGTAAAGGACAAAATAGAGCTATAGAGTCCAAGTGATACGATATATGAATCTATATATGAATCTTTCTATATGAATCTATTTTGTTCCTAAGTTTTGGACAGTGCATAGGAAAAGATGGCACTGTAATGAATACCTGTATATCTCAAAAATTTTACACCATCTACTGCACATCTGAAATCAAGAAACAAGAGTGCAGATAGCCACAGAGAAGCCTATGTATCGCATAGGTCATAAATATGGACTTTGTCTCTTTGATGGGATTAGGCAACTCTGCCTCCTTGTGGTGCTCAGTGTACTCACAGCAACAATCTCCTGTGATGGTGGTAGTGGACTCATACATAGTACCAATCTCCGATGGTGGTAGTGGTGGTGTTTAGTCCCTAAGTCGTGTCCAACTCTTGTGACTGCATGGATCACAAGGTTCCTCTGTCCATGGGGATTATCCAAGCAAGAATACTGGAGTGGGTTGTCATTTCCTTCTCCAGGGGATCTTCCCAACCCAGGAATCAAACCCAGGTCTCTTACCTTGCAGGTAGATTCTTTACTGACTGAGCTATGAAGGAAGCCAAAGTTGCTCAGTTGTGTCCAACTCTTTATGACCCCATGGACTATACAGTCCATGAAATTCTCCAGGCAAGAATACTGGAGTGGGTAGCCATTCCTTTCTCCAGGGGATCTTTCCAACCCAAGGATTGCACCCAGGTCTCCTGCATTGCAAGTGGATTCTTTACCAGCTGAGCTACCAGGGAAGCCCAATCTCCTGTGGATCATAACAAGTTTCGAAGCAGTTCTTAAGTGTCACTGACTGTGCCTAAGCATTAAAGGACATCTTCCCTGGTGGCTCAGACAGTAAAATATCTGCCTGCAGTGCAGAAGACCTGAGTTCTGTCCCTGGGTCAAGAAGATGCTGTGGAGAAGGGAATGGCAACCCATTCCAATATTCTTGCCCGAGAAATTCCATGGACAGAGGTGCCTGGTGGGCTACAGTCCATGGGTTACAAAGAGACACGACTAAGTGACTTTCACTACTTTTTTAAGCATTAAAATCAAATGCTCAGAAGGTCTTTTGATTTTCATGGGCCCAAGAGTATTGGGAGGAAAAACAGAAATATTTTCTAATTAGGGTAGAGAACTGCTAAAACAAACACATTCTCAGTGGCTTCACATATGATTTGTTTCTAGTCAGTGTGGATATTTGTGTTAGGCAACCTCTATAAGTGACCCAGCAACTCAGGCTTCTACCTTGTGGTTGTGCTGTCTTCTAAATCCTTTGAATTCTCTGCTGGCTGCCCAATCTGGTCAGAAGATAAGGAATAAAGAAAATAGAAAACTGTGGGGGAAGCTTTTGAAAGTCTAAATTTCTAAATCATATGTGATTTTCACCCATATTCTATTCTCAAAAAAAAAAAAAAAACACCTAGTCACAAAATCATAACGATATACAATGATAGTGGGAAATAGAACCTTATTTGGCTGAGAGAGACAGAGAGAGAGATGGAAATCAATTTAGCCAAGAAGTAGCTAGCCTCTGGCCTGGAAAATCCCATGGATGGAGGAGCCTGGTAGGCTGCAGTCCATGGGGTCGCTGGCAGTCGGGCATGACTGAGCGACTTCACTTTCGCTTTTCACTTTCATGCACTGGAGAAGGAAATGGCAACCCACTCCAGTGTTCTTGCCTGGAGAATCCCAGAGACAGTGGGCCCCCGTCTATGGGGGTCGCACAGAGTCGGACATGACTGAAGTGACTTAGCAGCAGCAGCAGCAGCAGCAGCTAGCCTCTGACTCTTTTTCTATAATTAGGTCTTATGTGTGTACGGATCCCACTCATGGATTCATGACTCTAAAAAGAAACTGAATTAAAGGTGGAAAAACAAAAACAAAACAATATATCCCCTTAGAGAAAGTCACCATCAGTGATGTAAAAGACCAGAATAGACCAGGCAAAAGATCATTATCCAGACATCAGGAACAGCATTGATAGGCTTTCACTCAATGCAGTATCCTTCCTCAGGTTATGCATTGCTACTCCCTTGCCCAAGAGCTCATCATTCTAGAAAGTGAGGCAAATCACTAAAACTCTACAAACACTCAGAAGAGCTGGTCAAATCAGCAGAAGGTGCTGGAGGGTAAAATATTGAGGTGTTTATTTTCTTTAAAATACATCAATATATTATTGCTACAATACAGTTAGTACCATGAAGGTAAAGATGTACCATCAGAGGAAAAACAGACTTGCTCTATAAACAAAAGTGAAAAGGTGGAGAGGTCAGTCTGACACCAAATCTCCATCTACAAAAATAGTCTATTACTGAGTAAAACCTTGTCTCATGGATTTTGAAATGAGAAACACAAAACCAAAAACTCTCTAAGTGTTCCTAATATTAGATCTATGGTTAAATTTTTAGGCTTGAACCACCTTTATGGCAGAAAGTGAAGAGGAACTAAAAAGCCTCTTGATGAAAGTGAAAGAGGAGAGTGAAAAAGTTGGCTTAAAGCTCAAGATTCAGAAAACGAAGATCATGGCATCTGGTTACACCACTTCGTGGGAAATAGATGGGGAAACAGTGGAAACAGTGTCAGACTTTATTTTGGGGGGCTCCAAAATCACTGCAGATGGTGACTGCAGCCATGAAATTAAAAGACGCTTACTCCTTGGAAGAAAAGTTATGACCAAACTAGATAGCATATTCAAAAGCAGAGACATTACTTTGCCAACAAAGGTCCTTCTAGTCAATGCTATGGTTTTTCCAGTGGTCATGTATGGATGTGAGAGTTGGACTGTGGAGAAAGCTGAGCGCCGAAGAATTGATGCTTTTGAACTGTGGTGTTGGAGAAGACTCTTGAGAGTCCCTTGGACTGCAAGGAGATCCAGCCAGTCCATTCTGAAGGAGATCAGCCCTGGGATTTCTTTGGAAGGAATGATGCTGAAGCTGAAACTCCAGTCCTTTGGCCACCTCATGCAAAGACTTGACTCATTGGAAAAGACTCTGATGCTAGGAGGGATTGGGGGCAGGAGGAGAAGGGGATAACAGAGGATGAGATGGCTGGATGGCATCACCGACTCATTGGACGTGAGTCTGAGTGAACTCCGGGAGTTGGTGATGGACAGGGAGGCCTGGCGTGCTGTGATTCTTGGGGTCACAAAGATTCGGACACGACTGAGCGACTGAACTGAACTGAACTGAACTGTAGCTCAGCTGGTAAAGAATCCACCTGCAATGCAGAGACCCCGGATTGATTCCTGGGTCGGGAAGATCCCTCAGAGATTGGACAGGCTACCCATTCCAGTATTCTTGGGCTTCCCTACTGGCTCAGATGATAAAGAATCCACCTGCAGTTCAGGAGACCTGGGTTCGATCCCTGGGTTGGAAAGATACCCAGGAGGAGAGTATTCTTGCCTGGAGAATTCAGGCAAGGTTGGCGCTAATTTAGCTTCATAACGATTTTAGAGTATTGATGCCGATCATTTTTCAAAGTACTTTTCATGTACTGAGGAGCCTGGTGTTGGGGGCTACAGCCCATGGTGTCACAAAGAGTCAGACTTGATTGACCTACTAATCACAGCACAGCACATAGTATGGTTAAACTTTCAGCTTCAGCATCCTGAAGGAAGTACTGGTCATCAGTATTGAGGGAGAGAAGAGGCAGGGGGGAAATACTGGGTTTTTTTTGTTTTGTTTGTTTTTTTACCTACTGCTACCCATTGTGATTAATTATCTGCTCTTTGCTTGCTTATCTTATTATCCTCTATGACCAGCATCATATGCTTGGTCTTATTGCCTTTTTTTTTCTGTTTGTGTTTGCTGCTTTTCTGTCTAACCCATACTGTCTCTATGTGGCAAGCACCTGAACCCTGACTCGCTTGTGAAGATGTATTTGTTATTAATAGTTCTTTGGACTCTGTCTCCAGCCAGTCCTCTAATTTGGAGGATTTGTACCAGGCTTAGCTTGTTTTTCCCCCACTTCTCCTGTCATCTACCACACAGTTTCTTCTTCTGGAGTCCCTTTCTCCACGAAACAGCTTTCTTGAACTGAAATTGTGAGGAGCTATAGGAAGACAGCTGACATCCCAATCATCTTTAGCAGTGACTATTTAACTTTCAGGAAACTCCTACAAAGTTGTCACATGAACCACAGAAATGTAAATATAAATGTAAATATGCTCACACCACTACTCCCATCCATATGACCCCTCTCTGGTCCATTTTATTTCTTTTAGGTCATTTTCCTAATGCCACAGCTCTATATTTTAGAGGATGAGCGCATTTCAGACAAACAGTTATCATCAGTCCTTGACTTACTTGGAAAGGAGAGATTTCTTTAACTCCTAAATATTATAGAAAATAAAGGAATGACACTGCATCTTTCAGTTCAGTCACTCATTCATGTGCGACTCTTTGCGAACCCATGGGCTACAACACGCCAGACTTCCCTGTCCTTCACCAACTTCCAGTTCAGTTCAGTTCATTTCAGTTCAGTCGCGTAGTTGTGTCCGACTCTTTGTGATCCCATGGATTGCAGCATGTCAGGCCTCCCTGCCCATCACCAACTCCTGGAGTTCACTCAAACTCACGTCCATCGACTTGGTAATGACATCCAGCCATCTCATCCTCTGTTGTCCCCTTCTCCTCCTGCCCCCAATCCCTCCCAGCACCAGAGTCTTTTCCAATGATTCAACTCTTTGTATGAGGTGGCCAAATTACTGGAGTTTCAGCTTTATCATCATTCCTTCCAAAGAACACTCAGGACCGATCTCCTTTAGAATGGACTGGTTGGAACAAACTCCCAGAGCTTGCTCTAACTCATGTCCATTGAGTTGGTGATGCCTATCTCATCCTCTGTCATCCACTTCTCCTGCTTTCAGTCTTTCTCAGCATCAGGGTCTCTTCCAGTAAGTCCGTTCTTCACATCAGGTGGCCAAAGATTTGAAGCTTTAGCTTCAGCATCAGTCTTTCCAATGAATACTCAGGACTGATTTCTTTATGATTGACTGGTTTGATCTCCTTGCAGTCCAAGGTACCCTCAAGAGTCTTCTCCAATACCATAATTCAAAAGCGTCAATTCTTCGGCACTCAGCTTTCTTTATGATACAACTTTCACATCTATACAACTACAGGCAAAAAACATAACTTTGACTAGATAAACCATTGTTGGTAAAGTAATCTCTTTTTAATATGCTGTCGAGCTTTGTCATAGGTTTTCTTCCAAGGAGCAAGCATCTTTTAATTTTATGGCTGCAGTCACCATCTGAAGTGATTTTGGAGCTGAGAAAATCAAGTTTCTCACTATTTCCATTGTTTCCCCATCTATTTGCCATCAAGTGATGGGACCAGATGCCATGATATTCATTTTTTGAATGTTGAGTTTTAAGCCAGCTTTTTCACTCTCCTCTTTCACTTTCATCAAGAGCCTCTTTAATTCCTCTTCACTTTCTGCCATAACGGTGGTGTTATTTGCATATCTGAGGTTATTGATATTTCTCCTGGCAATCTTTATTCCAGCTTGTGCTTCATCTAGGCCAGCATTTCTCATGATGTACTCCTCATAGAAGTTAAATCAGCAGGGTGACTATATACAGTCTTGATGTACTCCTTTCCCAATTTAGAACTGGTCTATTCCATGTCCAGTTGTAACTGTTGCTTCTTTACTTGCCTACAGATTTCTCAGGAAGCAGGTAAAGTGGTCTGGTATCCTTATCTCTTTAAATCTGTACCTTCATCAAAAAGAAGGGAAGGGTAAAGGAATGGGCAGCCCTCCCATTGTTCCACACTGTTCCTAAGGAAGATACCTGATTGGTCCATTGTGCGTAATTTGCATTTTCATGGGCTAGGTTCCTTGCAATGGATGTGTACTATGATTGTGTCATATACTCAGTCTTGTGGGCCCAATAGCATGGTACACCAATTGTTGTTCCAAAATAATCATGGAAAATAGGAGGTAAAGTTTCACAAAATAAGTGCTCTTACCAGAGGCAAGAGAAATACTATGAAGATAAAATTAAAAATCTTTAATGCATAAAGAGAAAGAGAATATATGTGTAGACTTGCACATAGACTTCTACATATTTTATACAGCTATATAATGGTAGAGAGGAATATAATGTAATAGAAATAGGTCTCAACTTGAAGTTAGTAAACATTTCATGTCATTTTCTGGTTCTGCTGTTAATTCATTCCATGGCCTTATGAAAATCTTATTCTCTTCTGTGATAATTTCTGTCTTCCTAAAATCAAGGTCTGGGCTAAATCAGAAGTCAAACTCAATTTCATATGGGTACTAAGATTGTAACAAGATTTATGACATTGACTATGCAGGGCTATCTATCCAGCATCTCTTTAATTGCATGCTTAATAAACTAAACTAAAAAAAAAGTTCACTTTTGTTTTCTTGAACTATACAGCCTTCTAGGTACATCTGCCATTTTATAAATTCTGAGAGTTTGGCAAAGACAATCTATTCAACAAATACTCTTACTCCTTCTTCCACACTAGAATTGAAGGAGCCACATGCAGGGACTTCATTTCTCAGCCCTCCCCTTGCATCTGGGTGGCACATGGGGCTTGTTACAGCAAAAGAGTGTCAGAAGAAATGGTGTGTGTCACTTCTAGGTTGTGGAATTACATAGACACAGAATTATGAAATGCATGTACTACACACACCCTTTCTTTTCCCTTCCACTAAGTGGTCACAGATGATCTTGACATCTCAAGGGATCTCAAAGTCATAAGATGAAAGGAAAATAATTTCCTAAATCACCACTTAGAAGAACATACTCACTGAACTATCACATAAAATTTAAAAAATCAAATTATCTTGGGTTAAGTCACTGAATATTTTGTTCTTCATAGAAAGTGACCCTATTCTAACTAATATAAAAGTAAAAAGGGAAGAGTGAAAATTGTCTTTACTCAAAAATATATAGATGTGCATTTGTGATAAATGGGCAAGAAGACACTGTTGTAGTATCTTGGAGAACAGTGACTGATAGGGACAATCTTGAACCAAAGAGCACACGTAAATTTTCTGTTTTTCCCTTAGGAGGTTGAATTCTACTAACTGTGCAGCTTGTCTATTTTGTTTATTTTAATTTTCTGAGCAACTAGAAAATATTGTCCAAATTGGCCATAAATAGATATTAGTTTGAATAAACAAATGAAGGAATAAATATTTTATATAAAGGAAGCAGTTGCTAAAAAAAATATAGCACACTGCTGTTACTCAATAATGCAGATTTTCTTTTGTCAGACTTTTCCTTTTTCAAGAGAAGCTGTAAATGTATTTTATGTTGATTCAAAATAACTGAAAACACTCCTGGGTCAAAGAGCTCATTTCTGTGAGTTGGACTCAGCCCATTTGCAGCCAGTCTCTGACCTCTGAATTGTAGTATTGATTCTCAAACTTGGATTAGCTGAGTGCTTTTGAGAATTGCTTTGGGAGCTTTATGCAAAAATTAAAAAAAAAAAAAGGCTCTCCTTTCATCTTGTTAATTAGAATCTCTAGGAATGGGGCATATTAATATATATATCTTAAAAGTTCCTCAGGCTATTTTCAGATAACCTGCCTAGAACTAATCCATGGAACAGTACTAGTAATCACTATATCAAATGATTCCAACTTGTATGCAAAAATTTATATTTTCTATTATGAAACATTATAAGAAGTCAGACTAAGCTATGACAGAATTTTAGAGCTTCTATAATTTATACAAAGAAAGTTATTTATCATTTTATTAACATCTCAATTTTTTGTATCCATGAGAACTTCCAGAATTTCTTTCAAATTACTAAGAATTAACACATACCTAGCCTTCATAATGCTACTATGCTTTATAGGAGATAAGTTATAAAGCTATTGAATGAATCTATAACATATTCAAGTCAATATCTAATAAATGAATGAAGCCTTATGTAAATTTAAAACACCAGTGTTTTGCAATACCTGGTTGCAATAGTTACTAGATTTTATCAGTCCACTTTCTCTGACTGTGGGACAACTTTCATCTTAACAGAGTTGGTGCAAACATTAAAATAAATATTTTAATATTAATGTGAAAATAACACACTACCAAATACTGATTTGAAGTATCAGTAAGCAATTTTTACAAAACTTAATTTGACTAATTTAAAGAATAATCAGTTTACATTTTGTCTCACATTAGGGATCTTTTGGTAATAAATTATATCAAATTATCCATGTATTTATTTTAGTTGGTCACTTCCATTAAATATATTTAATGAACTGTGATCAATTTGTACATATTTAATCACTGCACTGAATCTGATGCAGCTGTAGCTGACTCTAAATGTGAAACATTCATTCATTTTGTAATCATTTTTGAGTCCTGTTGCATAGCTGATCAGTATTCTAAACACAGAAGATATAAATAATGATAAACAATTACATTTCCTGCCCTATGTGAGTTTGTGATATATCAGTTAAGATAGACACTAAGCCAATAATTACATAAATAATTACTGAATCACAACTGTGCTTACTACAAGAAGATAAAGCCCAGTGGCCTGAGCACATATATTTTGGGCAGGAATAGCATATAGCTTGTGAGATCAGGGAAGATATTTAAGGAAATATCAAAGGCTGAGTTAGTTATCCAGGTGCAGAGGGAGCAGAGTGGAACAGAAATGTGCCAAGAGAGATTACAGATGATGAGTGAAAGAATGTAATTAGTTGGAGTAACATTTTTGAAATGAAGGTATGAAAAACCTTGATTTTCAAAATGAGATTAAAGAAAATTCTTTACTAAGTTTTAAGTTATCAGGAAATAAAATTCTCTATTTGTGGGGATTCTTATTGCCTTTATAAGATTATTTCCTGAGTACAAGCTGGAATGTAGGGAGAGAAGAGATGCAGAAATAACATTAAAGTGCAGTAGAAAAACGCAATAGAAGATGGTGACTTATCTGATGAATGTGGAAAGATATGTACTGCTTTAAAATAAAAAATAAGAAATAGAGCTAACATAGCACTTCCTCAGAGAAATCTAGGCTGAATCTTTCCAATCTAACTTAGGTCATCTTAAAATATTTCAAAAGGCACAGCCTATCCCTTTACATAAAAATGTATAAATGCACTTATTTATTTTTAACATACTGTCCTTCACTAGATGGTAAGGTCCACGAGCACAGGTTCAATGTTTTATTTGTCACTTGCTGCTGCTGCTGCGGCTAAGTTGCCTCAGTAATGTCCGACTCTGTGCGACCCCATAGACGGCAGCCCACCAGGCTCCCCTGTCCCTGGGATTCTCCAGGCAAGAACACTGGAGTGGGTTGCCATTTCCTTCTCCAATGCATGAAAGTGAAAAGTGAAAGCCTCTCAGTCGTGTCCGACTCTTAGCTTAATCACCATTAATGATAGAGTTTAGCAAAGAATATTTTTTGAGTTATTTTGTTAATATTGGAAGGATGATCTGGAAAACAGAGATAAAAGTTCTAAGTTTCTGAGATAAACAGCTAGAAGTATGAGGATTTATTCTAGGTGAAGGGCGGGTTGTTAGGTCTGTCTTGAATGCACTGATGTTGAAGGCTCTCAGATATCAGAATAGGTGTACTGAGGAAACAGCTGGACATAGGGGTCTGTGATTTAAAATGGACATCTGAGGGATATAAATTTGGGATTTGTCAGCATGTGAACTGTAAGAGAGATGGAGGCTACAAAATCTAAGCAGAGTATAAGAAGAAAAAAAAAAAGAAAAATCCTGGGACAGAATCTTGTGAAACCCCAAAATGTAGAGCTCTTAGAAACGAAGAGGATTGTCAGATAAAACCAATAACCCAAAGCCTGACAGGTTAGAAGAAAAGACAAAGAACCATATGCTTTTTTCTAAGAATCTCAAAGAGGAATGTTTTTGAAAGAGGGAGTCATTAACTGGGTCAAAGGTCTGTGAGATCAGGGGAAAAGGGAAACTCTACAAATATTCATTGGCTTGTGTTTGTTTGAGGTCATTTGTCAGGATTCTTGACTTCTTTCCTTGCCAGCTCTGTGACATGTCACTTGAATTGTCACCATTCATCCACCATCATCCATTCACTTATTAAAGCCAGAAATCAGGGTGTACTCATTGATCCTACCTTTCTCTACTTCTTTTATATAATTGGAGGAGAATTGATTTACAATGTTGTGTGGTTTCTGCTGTACCACAATGTGATTCAGCCATAATTACACATATATGCTCTCCTTCTTGAATCTCCCTCTCATCCCCCATCCCACCCTTCATCACAGAGTGGCAGGCTGGGCTCTCTGTGTCACCAGGTCCCTGGGCTCACTAGCTAACTACCCCATCCTCTCCTTCTCCCAGTGTTCACAAGTCTCTTCTCTACGTTTGTGTCTCCATTCCCTCCCAGCAAATAGGTCCATAAATACCTTTTCTAGATTCCACATATATCACTTAAAATTACAATATTTGTTTTTCCTCTTTCTGACTTCATGCTGCAGAACAGGCTTTAGGTTCTTGAGTCCTTGTTCTTTAAGAAATTTTGGCTCTTCAATCTCTAAAATGTATCTGCATCTCTCCCTGTCTCTGACTCAGCTGACCACTGTCCTAGTTTAAGCTCTTATTATCACCTAGACCACTCTAACTGTCCTTCCTTGTTCTTGCCCTTGCCCTCTGTACCCTTTCATTCCATTCAACATCTTAAAAGACAAAATCACATGCTGTCTCTTTTCTACTTAAAACATTTTCACCTTTCTGACCCAGAGGGATGGGATGGGGAACACATGTACACCTGTGGGGAATTCATGTGAATGTATGGCAAAACCAATATAATATTGTAAAGTAATTAGCCTCCAATTAAAATAAATAAATTTATATTAAAAAAAAAACATTTTCAGTGGCTTTTCTTTACACTTAAATAAACCCTCACTTCCTAACAAGCATTATAAAACCTTCCTGATCTAGAGCCTGACTAGTCACAATCTCTTCTTTTTCAGTGTCCTCCTTACTCACTAAACTCTGCTCCTATCAGCCTTTTAAAAATTTTTTCAAAAACACAACAAACTCTTTTTCACCTTACAGTTTTTGTCATCCCTGTGTTTTTTCCAGGAATGTTTTTTCCTTCAGATATGACTGAATTTACATCTCAGCTTGTCATCTATTAACAATAACAAACAAAAACTTCTCTTGCTACTTAAATAAGTAACTCCATTCTACACCAAATCACTCTTCTTTAAAATTTATCACTATTTGTAAATATCAGTATTTGTCTACTTTTTCTCTGTCCCATACTAGTTGTCCTGTTCACAGCTGTATTTCCCAACCCTATCATAGTGTCTGCCTGAGTGAAAGCATTCAATATATATTTGCTGATAATTAATTAGAGTTGTGTCATTTAAGTCATGGGAACAGAGTTTCTGTTGGGGTGACTAGAACAGTGAATGGCAAGTAAGGAAAACCTAGGAGAATGGCTGTGATGGAAAAGAGATAATAAGAAAGTAGATTTAAAGAGCTGTCTTTTTGAAGAAAATTTTACATACTCTTTTAATGGGTATAATAGAGAGAAGGAATAAGAATATATAGGAGGAAAGTAATATTTGATAGTAAAAGATTCCTGAGAAGGCAAGGGTGGCAGTGATTCAGATGGGCTGTGAAGGGATTAACCATTAATGCAAGGATAAATTCTCTTGTTAAGACAGAAACATAAAACTTGGGAAGAGAATGGTTAGCATGCAGTCTTCCTGAACAGTTACATAAATTTTCAGTTAGATGATTTCACTTTTGCTTCTGGTGATTCTTTTTTTGCTTACTTTTTATCAGAAGGTTATGGTTACTCCATGATTAGCAAATTTCAAATTGATGATTTCAGTTCAGTAGGTTAATAGAAAATCTTCCTTATATTGTTTTGCAGCTAATTGCATACATTTCTGACATTAATGCAAAACTGTCCCATTAATTCAAAATAAATATAGTTTCCTTATCCTATACATTGGTCTCAAAATTTTGGAGTATATTACTAAGACATTAAAGAGAGGTATTGTATTCTGACTAAATTTGGAAATGCTATTAATTCTCTACGCATAATTTCTACTGTCTGTCAAAACACTTGCCAGTAAGTTTTATAAACTGATTTTCTGAACTAATAAATGTATTTCTCATTATTTCTCAGATATTGTATATCATTCTGGATAGCTTTCATTAACACTTTCTCACATATTTAATCTCATGCCTTAAATACCTCATGAAATCCTTATGTGAGAGGTTGTCAACTCTGGTAATTAGCAATAATGCCCTAAATTTCTACTACTGAATGAGATATTAAAATAGGGAAAAGTAAAATTTTAAAAATTCCTTTGCTTATTTAGGTTTTTAGCATTAGATAACTTTATTTTCTACAAGGAGGTCGTTAGATTGACTAACAGAAGGAACTAGACTCATTATTTAGGCTCACTCCTGTCCACCTTCATGAGCTGAAATAGTAGGTATACCCAGAGAGCAGAAACGGCTTTTTATTGTTGAGTCCTGGACATTGTTCTAGATCAGAACTGAAGAAAGTGTGTAAATGTGCAATAAAAACTGGATATAACAGGTATACTGCAGATGATTTGCTGTGAAGTTTGTGTCTTTTATGTTCATAAGTCTCTTCTTAGTGAGAACTCACAAAAGAAAAAGCAACACTGTATCAGAAAAAAAAATCACCAAAAATAGCACTGATAGAAATGCATTTCACAAATGACATATAAAACAGACTTCCTGCATCAGAAAGCCATGACGTTTGACTTCCAGAAACAAACAGGAAGTTTGGCTGCTCTGTAGGTCTTGAATCTTTACTCCATAGAGCACTCACTCTTTAATGTGGTGCTGCCCTGTTGTATTTTAAAATTTTTAAATGAGTAATATATATGGACTGAATATCTATGTCCTAATAAAAAAACAACAACGGCAAAAAAGAGAAATATAGAGGTTAGTGAAACAGGCTGCGGTGACCACTCTTTTAGATTTTCCAAAGATGATAATTAATTGTCTGTCTCCTTTGCCTTCAAGTTTTTCTTACTGTTGGCAAACACTTTAGCTGGGCCAACACTACACCTGGTGCTATAATACAGACCTCAACTACACAGTGATCTAAGCCCTTACTCTTCTCCATGTCAGGATGTAATTGCTTCACTGTCCAGTGATATTCACTGTCAGTGTTATCACCAGGAACAGAAGCACCAAAAGACATCTATGTGAATTTTAGACCTATTGTTCCTTGATGACATTATATAGCAACAACCCTAAATTCTCAACACGATCAATTATCAATACATCTTTGATTATGTTACCTCATTTCTGTGACTATAGTCTACTGGCATGTAATGTAAAGTCACTCAGTCGTGTCCGACTCTTTGTGACCCCATGGACTGCAGCCCACCAGGCTCCTCAGTCCATGAGATTCTCCAAGCAAGAATACTGGAGTGGTTTGCCATTTCCTTCTCCAGGTGATCTTCCCGACCCGGGATCGAACCCGGGTCTCCGGCATTGGAGGCAGACGCTTTAACCTCTGAGCCACCAGGGAAGTCTACTGGCATAAAAAGCCCAAAATACCCTGGTCACAGTGATATGAAGTTCAGTAACCCTTATTTACCCACTAGCAGAAGCATCCTGCTCCTGGGATGTAAAACAAACAATAAAGCATTCCTAAAGTAATGATATAGGAAGAACAAATTCTACAGGATAGTTAGTGGAAATAGTGGTAGGAGTGGTCAATTCTAACTTTTTGTTTTCTAGACCTATATATTCTAGCTTTTGGGGACATAACAGTATATGATCTTTAGTTTAATAAATATGTCATATACCATCTGGAAGGAAGTATAGCAAGCCAAGATGGCACCATCTATAGGCAATTTCAAATTTTCATCAGGTTGTCTGCTTCTATATGACACAGTGTGTAGTGGTGAATATCATGGATATGGATTCTTCACCACACATCTTTCACTGTGAAATGTGTTTCTTTGAGACAACATTATGCATATTTCATGTCAGTAAATAAAACATGGTAAAGCCCTAGGATTGTGATTGTGGTGCTATTAAGGCACTACATGCAAGAAAAGCGTGCTGCCATCTGGTGTAAGTGCAATTCCAGTAAAGATGAATTGTTTTTGCTGCCTAGAACAGAAACACTGAGATGAACCGACTCACTATCCAGTGCTGCTGGTTCCCTCAAAGGAGAATACCATACTGAGGGCTCAGTTTTTATCTTTGCTGCTACCAGTTAGTCTTCAGTAACAGTACTCTTGGGCTTCTCTGGTGGCTTAGATGGTAAAGAATCTACCTGTAATGTGAGAGACCTGGGTTCAATCCCTGGGTTCGATCCTTGGGTGGAGAAGATTCCCTGCAGGAGAGCATGGCAACCCACTCCAATATTCTTGCCTGGAGAATCCCCATGGACAGAGGACACTGGTGGGCTACAGTCCATGGGGTCGCAAAGAGTCAGACATGACTGAAACTAAGCACAGCACAGCAGTACTCTTAATGAGAGTCCCTGATGCTGAATCAGCTCATAGTTTCCAGCCTGCCATTTTGTCCTCTACCTTCTGGGTGCATTGCAAAAACTGCCTCTATTTTATGAGGTATTTGACAGGTTGAAAGTGGTAGGGTTTGAAAATTCTTCTCTTTAAAGGAAACAATAAATTGGACAGTGAAAATGATTCAGTTGAAGCAGTTAGATGAAAACAGGGAATGTGGTAGTCAGTTCTGTGTGTCATTTTGATTGGCCATGGGGTCCCCAGGGGAAATATTATTGGGAGCTGTGTCTGTTTCTGAATGAGATTAGCAGTGAATTGGTGGATTCAGTAAAGCAGATTGTCTTCCCCAATGTAAGTGGGCATATTCTAATCCCTTGAGAGCTTGAATAGAACAAAAGGACAGGAAGGAAGAATCTGCCCCTTCCCATCCACCCCGTCTCTCACTGATTGAGCTGGGGCCTCTTATCTTTTCTGGCCATTGGACTGGCATTCATATCATCAGCTATCCAACCTTCAGACTCAGACTGAATTACATTACTGGCATTCCTGGGTCTTCAGCTTCTTATAGAACTTCTCAGGTTCCATATTACATTAGCTAATTCCTCATAATAATAAATCTCCTTTAATATCTGTAGCTATAGATCTATAACTACACCTATATGTACATCTATGTCCATATTATATAATACGCAGGTATCTTCATCCTGGAGATTCAGTTCTCTAGAGAACCCTGTCTAATATAGAATAGAAGTTCAGCTGTCCATGGATTCTATCTAAAAACTGTTTCAGAAAATTATGCATTCAATTGAGAATAATCTTTGGGCCAAAATAATAGGAGCAACTTGGATTTTTCAGAAGCCAAATCTATGTTTATAAGAGATATTGGATGAACACATAAAACAGGAAATGAGCATAAACAAAATAATTAAAAATTACTAAGCAAATCATATTATTGAACATGCAATATCTCCAATAATGTATGACATTTTTCATGATTTCATTTCAATTGCCTTTGAAAATTATTATTAATATCACACTTTATAGATAAGGTAATTCAGGCCCACAATCACTTACCAATGCACCTTAGGTTACACATTAATGAAAGACCTGGCTGTTACTCAGCTTAGGCTCTTTTTATTCCAATGCTTATGCTCTTGCTCAGTGAAAGAAGCCAGACAGAAAAGAGTTCAAACTGTATGATTCTGTTTATATATATATATTTATAGAATTCAAACTAATGTGTAATGAAAGAAAACAGGTCTGGAAATCATGGGTAAAAAGGGGGACTGACTGTAAGGGGCACAAGGAAACTTCTAGGATAGAGGACAATGCTTTTATGCTGATTATATTGATGGTTTCATGCACATATATAATTGTCAAAACTCAGACTGTACACTTTAATTGTACATAATTGTTTACCTAATGGTTTACATTATGCTTAATAAATGACAGTTTTATTAGTAATAAGACATTAATGCATGTATTGAAAACACAAAATAGTATAAGGAAAACAAAAACTATCCCGAAGTTGGTTCTATTTTAGTTTTCTATCTTTCTCCAAAACATCAATATGTGTATTTTTCTGAATAAATTAAAAACTTTTACTAAATATGCAATCAAGTAGATTTTATGTTTCAGCAAACTTTTCCTAAATAAATACATTTAATTTAAAAAAAGGTAAGTACTGAAAACTTCTCAGAAATAAATATATTTGAAGGAAGGAAAATCCAAACCATGTTGTAAACAAAAACATATCCTCTCAAATGAAGTGGATAATTTAAGCAATACTGTAATATTTTTCAGGCTTCCCTGATAGCTCAGTTGGTAAAGAATCTACCTGCAATGCAGCAGACACAGGTTCTTTTTCCTTAGTCAGGAAGACCCATGGCAGAAATGATAGACTACCCACTCCAGTCCAAGATATGAAGGGACTTTACTGAAGTTAGTGCATATGCTGATAGTATGTACTATGAAAAGCAAAGACATATTAAAAAAAGAATTCTTTTTAATTTTCCTTTGTCTATACTGAACAGAAGCTATAAAAAATTCATATTACCATTTAGTTATTTTACTACAAGTTATTCATGAGAAAATTAATCAGTAATTCAGTCAAAATTTAGGTAAAATGATGTTTATACTTATTTCACTTTCTAAAAGCACAAAACAATGCAAGAGTAATTGTGATAAAGAAACTAGTCTCCATAATATATAGAACTTCTATTCACAGTAAAATAACTATTGCACACATTTTTAAATTTGCCTTCCTGTTTAAACACTATATACCATTTACAGATCTGAGGTATTTTCTGCACAAATCATGTGACTTATGTTATGAGCACCTCACTTTAGTAGCTTTTAATTAAGTACACATCCATCACTCCCTTTCTCATATTTCTCCCTTGGGGATATGCTCTGCTACCTGTGGTCACAAGGCTCTTGCCCTTCTCCCAATCTCAGGAGTAATTTTCAGGGGGTCATTGATTATATTTGTTTATACAGAACGTCCACATTTCAGTGTGGGAAGGTACTACTGACTGACAACTGTCTTTCTTTTTCACAATTCAGTTCTTAAAAAGGACAAGGTTCTATCTTCTTAATCTTTGGTATTATTTTTCCCAACACTTATATAAATTGTTATACAAAATTATATTATGAAGGCATTTTAATCATGGTTTTCAACAACTATTTAAAGGATTAGAAATATC
Organism: Aepyceros melampus; assembly: GCA_006408695.1. NCBI lineage: Eukaryota > Metazoa > Chordata > Mammalia > Artiodactyla > Bovidae > Aepyceros > Aepyceros melampus. The sequence continues at coordinate 50,730 of SJXQ01012872.1, forward strand.
TTTGACATATAATACTAAGTTAAAAATATAGTGCACAATTCTGTACCCAGCCTGCAGCAGGGAAATAAAGACTAGTTCAAGGTTAAATTAAGCATGTACAAAATGAAGGGTTTTTGAAAGAAGTATATTTGTAACTGCACTTCTGAACTGATTGTAGTTGTAACTGGATTTCTGCATTGCTTATGAGCTTTCTTTTTTCCTCTTCTTCCCTCAAGCATACAGCGAGGTTGAATCATATTTATTCTTCATATGTGTGTGCGTGTGTGTGTGTGCACATGTGTGCTCAGTTGCTTCATTCATGTCAAACTCTTTGCAACCCTATGGACTATAGCCTTCCAGGTTCCACTGTCCATGGGATTTCCCAGGCAAGAATCTGGAGTGGGTTGCCATTTCTTTCTCCAGGGGATCTTCCTGATCTAGGGATCAAATCCATGTCTCCTGCACTACAGGTGGATTTTTGCCCACTGAGCCACTTGGGAAGGCCTATTCTTCAAGTGCCATCTTTCAGTTACTACTCTAGGGTCTAGATTCTATTAGTCCATACTTTTAATATGTAACTTTCAGAATAAGTTGCTTTTATCCACTGGTTTATCTCATACTTCAAAGATTTTACCAGGGTTCAAAAAAAAAAAAAAAAAAACAATTTAAATAACTGTATCACTCCTAACGGAGAAGGCAATGGCACCCTACTCCAGTACTCTTGCCTGGAAAATCTCATGGATGGAGAAGCCTGGTGGGCTGCAGTCCATGGGGTCGCTAAGTCCGACATGACTGAGCGACTTCACTTTCACCTTTCTCTTTCATACATTGGAGAAGGAAATGGCAACCCACTCCAGTGTTCTTGCCTCAAGAATCTCAGGGACGGGGGAGCCTGATGGGCTGCCGTCTATGGGGTCACACAGAGTCGGACATGACTGAAGTGACTTAGCAATAGCAATAGCAATCACTCCTAACAAATATTTATGAAGGATCTACTATGTTCAGACCATACATGGATGCACAGTCACGTCTGGCTCTTTGCAACCCCCATGGACTACAACCTTCCTGACCTCCTCTATCCATGGGATTTTCCAGGCAAGAATACTGGAATGGGTTGCCATTTTGCCCTACAGGGATCTTCCTGACCCAGTGATGAAATCGGCATCTCCTGCAACTCCTGAATTGGCAGGTGGATTCTTTCACCACTGAATCAGGTGGGAAGCCCATGTTCAGAGCACTGCAGTGTAAATTCTGGTAATTCTAAGGTGAAATTCAGAATACCTATGAGATAGTTCCGGAGAAGGCAATGGCACCCCACTCCAGTACTCTTGCCTGGAAAAATCCCATGGATGGAGGAGCCTGGTGGGCTGCAGTCCATGGGGTTGCTAAGTTGGACATGACTGAGCGACTTCACTTCACTTTTCACTTTCATGCAGAGAAGGAAATGGCAACCCACTCCAGTGTTCTTGCCTGGAGAATCCCAGGGACGGGGGAGCCTGGTGGGCTTCCATCTATGGGATCACACAGAGTTGGACACGACTAAAGCAACTTAGCAGCAGCAGCATGAGATAGTTCAAAAACAATGCTAAGCTTTTTCGCAACGGGTTTGCCGCCAGGACACAGGTGTCGTGAAAACCACCGTTAAACCTAAGCCAAAATGGGAAAGGAGAAGACCCACATCAACATC
>SJXQ01012872.1:59240-127316 GCA_006408695.1 Aepyceros melampus
TTCTAAAGGAGATCAACCCTGGGATTTCTTTGGAAGGAATGATGCTAAAACTGAAGCTCCAGTACTTTGGCCACCTCATGCGAAGAGTTGACTCATTGGAAAAGACCCTGATGCTGGGAGGGATTGGGGGCAGGAGGAGAAGGGGACGACAGAGGATGAGATGGCTGGATGGCATCACAGACTCAATGGACGTGAGTCTGAGTGAACTCCGGGTGTTGGTGATGGACAGGGAGGCCTGGCGTGCTGCGATTCATGGGGTCGCAAAGAGTTGGACACAACTGAGCTACTGAACTGAACTGAACATTTTCGTGGTAAAGTCATAATAGGTAAAACCAGGCTAAGTAAATTCTATCTCTAAGGTTATAATAACTCAAAGTACTTAGTTACTCTGACATTTTGTGGAGATATATATATATGGCAATGGCAACCACTCCAGTATTCCTGCCTGGAAAATCCCATGGACAGAGGAGCCTGGTAGGCTGCAGTCCATGGGGTCACTGAGATGGACATGACTGAGCGATTTCACTTTCACTTTTCACTTTCATGCCTTGGAGAAGGAAATGGCAACCCACTCCAGTGTTCTTGCCTGGAGAATCACAGGGACGGGGGAGCATGGTGGGCTGCTGTCTATGGGGTCGCACAGAGTCGGACATGACTGAAGTGACTTAGCAACAGCAGCAGCATTTATATATATACACACTATTACTGGATCAACAGCTAAAATTTAGAATATTTGGTTAAATTTGAACTTCAGATAACAGTGAATATAATAATGTACGGGACACACTTTCACTTGAAAGTTTTTGTTTATCTGATGTTCAAATTTAACTTTTTATTTATTAAATCTGACAATTATTAAAATGAATGAAATTTATGTATGATAAAAAATCACTTAGTAAATACTCTGGAAACAAATCTCATCTCAGTAGATGAATTAAAAGTTTTATTTTTATTTTTTAGATACTGACTGTAAGAGCACAGAATCATATTTTTTTCGAACCTCCGACAGCTCTCTTGTACCCATAGCTTCTACACTGAATTTCTTTCCATATTCTTTGTTCTCATTTTCTATGAATTTGCTTCAGTTTACTTCTCTCATGTTTTTCTTAGAGTGGCTCAAATATTTTATTTTATGTTTTGCTTGCTTTAAATTTATTTATTTTAATTGGAGGCTAATTATTCTACAATCTTGTAGTGGTTTTGCCATACATTGACATGAACCAGCTACGGCCAAAGTGATTGTTCCTTTTTTTCTAGTTGTTAAGGTGACCGATCATATTGAGAGAGAAAATATTCCCAGCATTTTTCAGATTAATTACTGCTGAATATTCAAATTTTTGGAGAAGGAAATGGCAGCCCACTCCAGTGTTCTTGCCTGGAGAATCCCAGGGACAGGGGAGCCTGGTGGGCTGCCGTCTATGGGGTCGCACAGAGTCGGACATGACTGAAGCGACTTAGCAGCAGCAGCAGCAGCAACATTTATAATATTTTAATTTGGTAGTTTTTCATATGGCTGATGTGGTTAGATGGCTGATCTTCAAAGAATTGAGGAATATTAGGATCACTATTTGTAAATCAATTGATGGCTATAAATGTTAATTTACTTGAAAATTCAGATCACTCAGATATCTAAGGATGAAATTAAGTTATAAAACAAATTATTTTTAGCTCATTGATTCCTTAGCAAAAGTAAAGAGCTCAACAAGTGGAACACTCAAAAGTAAACAGGCGACACATTTTGATGTTGGTTAAAGTACTTTGGAAAATGATGAAATTTGTTTGTATGGGACCCTTGGTTGTTAGGATATCCTCTATTAGGAAATATTTATTAAAACACTTTACATTTTTTTCCAAACTGTATATAACAACATATTTGTATTAGTTTCCTTCTCTATTCAATATGAGTTTCTCAGGTGGCACTACTAGTGAATTGCCTGCCAATTCAGGAGACTTAAGAGATGCAGGTTAGATCAGATCCCTGGGTCAGGAAGATCTGGAGGAGGACATGGCAACACACTCCAGTATTCTTGTATGGAGAATCCAATGGACAGAAGAGCCTGGCAGGCTATATACAGTCCACAGGATTGCACAGAGTCAGATACAACTGAAGCGACTTAGCATGCATGGCATATTCAATGTATCAATCCCCTGAAAGGACCTTAGATTTAGATTTCTTTATACAAAAAGGAACATAAATAACAGTACTAGGTGTTCCTAGGATCTAAGACTTGGAATTTGAATATACTTTGAGTATTACTTATGGAAAATATGTATTATTTCAAGTTAAAAAATTCTAATCACTCCTAAGTTATCCTTCCAGTACCAAAACACTTCTGTTGACTCAATATTACTAATAGTTTTCTTGAATCAAGGACCAACATAATTCACACGTTCCTCGAGACCCTATCCTCACTTCCTTGGACATAATCACAGGTCCCTCTGGACACCATTGGATGATACATTCATTTTGATTCAGATTGTCAACTATTAAAAAAAAAAACAACAACTAAGATTTACAGAAAGCCAAGATTCCTAAGTCATCATTCATTTTCATGCTTCATTATTTAGACACTAAAATCCTTTGGACTTTAGATAGACTTTATCTTAGTCTGACCTGCCTCTTGAGAAACCTATATGCAGGCCAGGAAGCAACAGTTAGAACTGGACATGGAACAACAGATTGGTTCCACAGGAAAAGGAGTATGTCAGGCTATATATTGTCACCCTGCTTATTTAACTTATATGCAGAGTCATCATGAGAAAAGCTGGGCTGGAAGAAGCACAAGCTGGAATCAAGATTGCCTGGAGAAATATCAAAAACCTCAGATACTTAGATGACACCACCCTTATGGCAGAAAGTGAAGAGGAACTAAAAAGCCTCTTGATGAAAGTGAAAGTGGAGAGTGAAAAAGTTGACTTAAATCTCTACATTCAGAAAACACAGATCATGGCATCTGGTCCCATCACTTCATGGGAAATAGATGGGGAAACAGTGGAAACAGTGTCAGACTTTATTTTTTTGAGCTCCAAAATCACTGCAGATGGTGACTCCAGCTATGAAATTAAAAGCCACTTACTCCTTGGAAAGAAAGTTATGACCAACCTAGACAGCATATTAAAAAGCAGAGACATTACTTTGCCAACAAAGATCCATCTAGTCAAGGCTATGGTTTTTCCTGTGGTCATGCATGGATGTGAGAGTTGGACTATGAAGAAAGCTGAGTGCCAAAGAATTGATGCTTTTGAACTGTGAGAGTCCCTTGGACTGCAAGGAGATCTAACCAGTCCATCCTAAAGGATATCAGTCTTGGGTGTTCATTGGAAGGACTGATGCTGACGCTGAAACTCCAATACTTTGGCCACTGCATGCAAAATGTTGACTCATTGGAAAAGACCCTAATGCTAGGAGAGATTGGGGGCAGGAGGAGAAGGGGAAAACAGAGGGCAAGATTGCTGGATGGCATCACCGACTCGATGGACATGAGTTTGGGTAAACTCCAGAGTTGGTGATCGACAGGGAGGCCTGGTGTGCTGCGATTCATGGGGTCGCAAATAGTCAGACGCGACTGAGCGACTGAACTGAACTGAACTGAATTTCATACATCTTTCCCATCCTTTCATCCTTTCAATCTGGAGCTCAGAATCTCCAATCCTCAAAATTTACTCTGTCAATAACATCCTTGCTGATATTACATTCATTTTCCTGTTTAATTGATAACAACCCATCTTTTCTAGAGTTGCTTAATTCGTCTTCAACTTCCTGATTAATAGTTGTTTTTTTTTTTTTTCCTCCTTCTCCCTTGGCTCACATTGTTCCTAGAGACAGATTATTTAATTGCCTTTCTCCTCATTACCACTTTCCAATAATTCAAACTTATTGAAAAATTCTTTCCTTCATTTGCAGTTCATGATTCCTGGTGTGCTGCGATTCATGGGGTCGCAAATAGTCAGACGCGACTGAGCGACTGAACTGAACTGAACTGAATTTCATACATCTTTCCCATCCTTTCATCCTTTCAATCTGGAGCTCAGAATCTCCAATCCTCAAAATTTACTCTGTCAATAACATCCTTGCTGATATTACATTCATTTTCCTGTTTAATTGATAACAACCCATCTTTTCTAGAGTTGCTTAATTCGTCTTCAACTTCCTGATTAATAGTTGTTTTTTTTTTTTTTCCTCCTTCTCCCTTGGCTCACATTGTTCCTAGAGACAGATTATTTAATTGCCTTTCTCCTCATTACCACTTTCCAATAATTCAAACTTATTGAAAAATTCTTTCCTTCATTTGCAGTTCATGATAATAATAACACCAATTGCTTTTTTTCATTTCTTTATAAATTGCCACATCATTTCTTATTTCTTCAGTATTTTACCACTTCAGTTCAGTTCAGTAGCTCAGTGGTGTCTGACTCATTGCGATCGCAGGAACCACAGCATGCCAGGTTTCCCTGTCCATCACCAACTGCCAGAGTCCACCCAAATCCATGTCCACTGAGTTGATGATGCTATCCAACCATCTCATCATCTGCTGTCCCCTTCTCCTCCTGCCCTCAATCTTTCCCAGCATCAGGATCTTTTCAAATGAGTCAGCTCTTCACATCACGTGGCCAAAGTACTGGAGTTTCAGGTTCAACATCAGTCCTTCCAATGATCACCCAGGACTGATCTCCTTTACAATGGAGTGGTTGGATCTCATTGCAGACCAAGGGACTCTCAAGAGTCTTCTCCAACACCACAGTTCAAAACCGTTAATTCTTTGGTGCTCAGCTTTCTTTCTAGTCCAACTCTCACATCCATAGATGACTACTGGAAAAACCATAGTCTTGACTAGATGGACCTTTGTTGACAAAATATGTCTCTGCTTTAATGTCTAGGTTGGTCATAACTTTCCTTCTAAGGTGTAAGTGTCTTTTAATTTGATTTTACTAATTTAGTCTTATTATAAGTAAAAATACAAATGAAAACCTTACTGTTTCTTTTTTTCTTTACATCATTGTTGTTTTATTTTTTGGTAATTCTGATATAGTTACTTCTAATACATTCTACCTTTCTAATTCATTCACTCTAATATTACCACTTAAAGCTCAACATTCAGAAAACGAAGATCATGGCATCTGGTCCCATCACTTCATAGGAAATAGATGGGGAAACAGTAGAAACAGTGTCACACTATACTTTTGGGGGCTCCAAAATCACTGCAGATGGTGACTGCAGCCATGAAAATAAAAGATGCTTACTCCTTGGAAGAAAAGTTATGACCAACCTAGATAGTATATTCAAAAGCAGAGACATTACTTTGCCAACTAAGGTCCATCTTAGGTGCCGAAGAATTAATGCCCTTTTTTTTTTTTTTTTTTTAGATTCAAAGCAAAAATGGTTTATCAGGACAAACCTACTCACTGTAAGACAGACCCAGGTTTTGGTTTTATTTTCAGTTCCAGATTTCCCTTTTATTCTGTGATGGTTTCAGATAGCATTAAGATTATGTTATTGGTGTTGGAGAAGACTCTTGAGAGTCCCTTGGACTGCAAGGAGATCCAACCAGTCCATTCTGAAGGAGATCAACCCTGGGATTTCTTTGGAAGGAATGATGCTAAAGCTGAAACTCCAGTACTTTGGCCACTTATGTGAAGAGTTGACTCATTGGAAAAGACTCTGATGCTGGGAGGGATTGGGGGCAGTAGGAGAAGGAGACGACTGAGATTGAGATGGCTAGATGGCATCACTGACTAGATGGACGTGAGTCTGAGTGAACTCTGGGAGTTGGTGATGGACAGGGAGGCCTGGTGTGCTGCTATTCATGGGGTCGCAAAGAGTCGGACACGACTGAGCAACTGAACTGAACTGAACTGAATATTACCAATGAAAAAAATATCTACTAACTTATTTAAACTGGTAATCTAGTTCACTCTCAAAATCTCTTCACTGATCATTCTAAACCTATGTCTCCTCATGCCTCATGTTCTTTTCCTTATTCCTCATTTTTGAATGATGAAAATAAAAGCTATCAAAAGAGATGTCCACCACTCCTAACCACAAAACCATCCACTGTCCCAGACTTCAGTTCTCATATTTTTCAAAGAATAAAGAGCTGGTAGTCATATCTAGGAATACATCCTGCATTTGTTCACTGGATTCCCTTATTTTTCAGGTATTCATATGCTTCTCCTGTAATTATTTGCACTTTCTCCTGAATCATTGATCATGCCCTCCCTACTTCCATCAGCACAGAGGTTCCCAAAATTTCTCATTTCATGCTCCCCTCAGTGTGCCTCACTAATTTTTTTCCAAGCCAAAATCTTCCTGGGCTGGGTAATCCTCTGGAGAAGGGAATGGCAATCGACTCCAGTGTTCTTGCCTGGAGAATCCCATCGACAGAGGAGACTGGCAGGCTACAGCCCATGGGGTTGCAAAGAGTCGGACAAGACTGAACAACTAACACTAAGCCAAAACAAATATTCACCATTTCTGTTACTAAGCAGTTCAGTTTAAATAAGTTATCAGTGTTTATCTCCTAAAAAATTAGTACCCCATACAGCAATGGCTCTATTTTGACTGTCACTTAGGCCTCAGATCCTGACTTCTGTTATACTCCGCCCTCAAACCTACTGTCTCTAAACTTACAAAAGCTATTGTTTCTTAACTTCACAAATCAAAAATTTAACAATGTCTCACTAGTTCCCCAACTACTACCTGACTTTGAGACATCAGTATTTTCATCTAGAGTATTATAATAGCCTTTTGCTTCCACTGTTGGCTGCTACAGTTCACACAGTAACAAAAAGAAGATCCTTTGAAACCTATTTTCTTCTCTTTGAAGCAATCCAGTGTCTTCTCATCTAACTCAGAATAAAATTCAAAACTCTGCACGATCTCCCAAATACTCCTTTGTCCCTTGATGCCATCTCCTCCCAGTCTCCTCTTCCAGCCACAGTGGCCTCATTTCTGTTTCTTGAGTATGTAAGTATGGTTCATCTCAGAGCTCTTGTACTGTTCTCCTGCTTGATCTTTTCTTTCCTTATATAAGAATTAGGCTCATTTCCTCAGTTTTTCCTAATCTTTACTAAAAAACTGATTTAGTAAAAGCAACTTCAGTATTGTTCCATCAAAAATAGAACCCTACTTACTCACTTAATATCTTCTTACCTTGATTTTTATTCCCTTATTTTTATTAATCACCATGTAAAAGAGTCTATTTTTCACTACTGTACTCTGATTCATATTAAATTGTAATAGATATTTTGATGCATAAATAGAGAGACAAATGAATTAATTTGTTGAAAACCTTCAGAGGCCATATTCAGTTTGTGGTGATTAGAAATTTTGACAGCACAATGTTAGTGTAATTTATAAATATTTTAGAAGAATAGAAAAGGACTTTGCATTGACTAATTTAAGTATTCTCAAAATGAGCATTTCTTCAAAGTAAACCAAGAGATCAGTTGTGTTATTTCCTGTAGTACAGGCAAAGAATTGCACTCAGATTTGTATTTCTAGAGCTAGGGTGCAAGGTGAGCAGTGCAGGGGTGAGGGAGAAAAAGTATGGTCAATTAATGAATGACTTCATACATAGCCCATATAAATACTTTACTCTTCAAGTTCAATGGACTTAGGAAGTCAAATTACAGATCATGGCAAGTTGTGCAGGAACTAGTTTTACAACATAAACTGTTTTTACTTATCAGGCTGAATTAAGAGTCATTTACATTGTTGTGAAAATAATGCATTTTTATGCTTTGTGTTCAGATAGGTATTTTCCATTCAAATGCCAATGAACCTGAGGGAATCTTTTTTTCTATTATTTTATATAGCAAAACTACATATAACAAGCTTATCAACTATTTTGATGTGAGCAATTAAGCTTTCCATTCTCATAATTAACAATGCATAGCATTCCTGGTAATGTATTTTCATGACCATGGCTAATTGTATCCACCTGCTAAGTTTTAATGAATTTTATGGCATGTATGCAGAAATTAACGGATGGTAAAACATGTAAATTTATTAGCTGAATTCAATGCCACTAGTTAAATGAGATTTATTATGCAAATATAATTAAAATACTTGTGATTACTATTTTATCAGAAGTAAATTTATTCACCTTAATATTTCAAAGCAATCTTACTAAAAATATTGATTCCCAGTAATTGTAACTTAAAGCATCTAATAACAAAGCACTGTTTACAACAACCGAGACATCAGTTCAGTTCAGTCACTCAGTCGTGTCTGACACTTTGTGACCTCATGGACTGCAGAACACCAGGCATTCTTGTCCATCACCAACTCCCAGAGTTTACTCAAACCCATGTCCATTGAGTTGGTGATGCCATCCAACCATCTCATCCTCTATCGTCCACTTCTCCTGCCTTCAATATTTCCCAGCATCAGGGTTTTTTCCAATGAGTCAGCTCTTTGCATGAGGTGGCCAAAGTATTGGAGTTTCAGCTTCAACATCAGTCCTTCCAGCTTCAACATCAGTCCTTCCAATGATCACTCAGGACTGATTTCTGATAGGATGGACTTGTTGGATCTCCTTGCAGTCCAGGGACTCTCAAGAGTCTTCTCCAACACCACAGTTCAAAATCATCAGTTCCTTGGCACTCATCTTTCTTTCTAGTCCAACTCTCACATCCATACATGACCACTGGAAAAACCCTAGTCTTGACTAGACAGACCTTTGTTGGCAAAGTATTGTCTCTGCTTTTTAATATGCTGTCTAGGTTGGTCATAACTTATCTTCCAAGGAGGAAGCATCTTTTAATTTCATGGCTGCAATCACCATCTACAGTGATTTTGGAGCCCCAAAAATAATGTCTGCCACAATTTTCCCATGTATTTGCCATGAAGTGATAGGACTGGATGCCATGATCTTAGTTTTCTGAATGTTGAGCTTTAAGCCAGCTTTTTTACTCTCCTCTTTCACTTTCATCAAGAGGCTTTTTAGCGCCTCTTCACTTTCTGCCAAAGGGTGGTGTCATCTGCATATCTGAGGTTATTAATATTTCTCCTGGAAGTCTTGATTCTAGCTTGTGCTTCTTCCAGCCAAGCATTTCTCATGATACACTCTGCATATAAGTTAAATAAACAGGTTGACAATATACAGCCTTGACATACTCCTTTTCCTATTTGGAACCAGTCTGTTGTTCCATGTCCAGTTCTAACTGTTGCTTCCTGACCTGCATATAGGTTTCTCAAGAGGCAGGTCAGGTGGTCTAGTATTCCCATCTCTTTCAGAATTTTCCAGTTTATTGTGATGCACACAATCAAAGGCTTTGGCATAGTCATTAAACCAGAAATAGATGTTTTTTTCTGGAACTCTCTTGCTTTGTCAATGATCCAGTGGATGTTGGCAATTTGATCTCTGGTTCCTCTGCCTTTTCTAAAACCACTTTGAACATCTGAAGTTCATGCTTCATGTACTGTTGAAGCCTGGCTTGGAGAATTTTGAGCATTACTTTACTAGCGTGTTAGATAAGTGCAATTGTCCAGTAGTTTGAGCCTTCTTTAGCATTGCCTTTCTTTGGGATTGGAATGAAAACTGAACTTTTCTAATCCTGTGGCCACTCTGAGTATTCCAAATTTTCTGGCATATTGAGTGCAGCACTTTCACAGCATCATATTTTAGGATTTGAAATAGCTAACTGGAATTCCATCACCTCTACTAGCTTTGTTTGTAGTAATGCTTTCTAAGGCCCACTTGACTTCACATTCCATGATGCCTGGCTCTAGGTGAGTGATCACACCACAGTGATTATCTGGGTCATGAAGATCTTTTTTTGTACACTTCTTCTATGTATTCTTGACACCTCTCAATATCTTCTGCTTCTGTTAGGTCCATACTATTTCTGTCCTTTATTGAGCCCATATTTGCATGAAATGTTTCCTTGGTAACTCTAATTGTCTTGAAGAGATCTCTAGTCTTTCCCATTCTATTGCTTTCCTCTTATTTCCTTGCACTGATCACTGAGGAAGGCTTTCTTATCTCTCCTTGCTATTCTTTGTAATCTGCATTCAAATGGGTATATCTTTCCTTTTCTCCTTTGCTTTTCACTTCTTTTCTTTTCACAGCTATATGCAAGGCCTCCTCCCAGAGCCATTTTGTTTTTTTGCATTTCTTTTTCTTGGGGATGACCTTGATCCCTGTCTCCTGTACAATGTCACAAACTTCCATCCATAGTTCATCAGGTACTTTGTCTATCAGATCTATCCCTTAAATCTATTTCTCACTTCCACTGTATAATCGTATGGGATTTGATTTAGTTCAAACCTGAATTAGGCTTCCCTGGTGGCTCAGATTGTAAAATGTCTGCCTGAAATGCGGAAGACCTGAGTTTGATCCCTTGGTCCAGAAGATCCTCTGAAGAAGGAAATGGCAACCCACTCCAGTGTTCTTGCATGGAAAATCCCATGAACAGAGGAGCCTGATAGGCTACAGCCCATGGGGTCGCAGAAAATCTTACATGACTGAGTGCCTTCTGTCTCTCTTCTCTCATACCTGAATGGTCAGTGGTTTTCCCTGCTTTCTTCAATTTAAGTCTGAATTTGGCAATAAGGAGTTCATGATCTGAGCCATACTCAGTTCCCAGTTTTGTATTTGCTGACTATATAGAGCTTCTCCGTCTTTGGCGGCAAAGAATATAATCAATCTGATTTGGTGTTGACCATCTGGTGATGTCGGAGAAGGAAATGGCACTCCACTGCAGTACTCTTGCCTGGAATATCCCATGGATGGAGGAGCCTGGTAGGCTGCAGACCATGGGGTCGCGAAGAGTCGGACACAACTGAGCGACTTCACTTTCACTTTTCACTTTCATGCATTGGAGAAGGAAATGGCAGCCCACTCCAGTGTTCTTGCCTGGAGAATCCCAGGGACGGGGGAGCCTGGTAGGCTGCCGTCTATGGGGTCACACAGAGTTGGACACGACTGAAGTGAGTTAGCAGTAGCAGCAGTATCTGGTGATGTCCATGTGTAGAGTCTTTTCTTGTGTTGTTGGAAGAGGGTGTTTGCTATGACCTGTGTTTTCTATAACTCACAAGACATAGAAGCAACCTAAATATCTATTGACAGATGAATGGATAAAGACGATGTCTGTTCCGTCTGTTCAGTCGCTCAGTCGTGTCCGACTCTTTGTGACCCCATGAATCACAGCACGCCAGGCCTCCCTGTCCATCACCAACTCCCGGAGTTCACTCAGACTCACGTCCATTGACGTGATGCCATCCAGCCATCTCATCCTCGGTCGTCCACTTCTTCTCCTGCCCCCAATCCCTCCCAGCATCAGGGTCTTTTCCAATGAGTCAACTCTTCGCATGAGGTGGCCAAAGTACTGGAGTTTCAGTTTTAGCATCATTCCTTCCAAAGAAATCCCAGGGTTGATCTCCTTCAGAATGGACTGGTTCGATATCCTTGCAGTCCAAGGGAATCCTTGCAGTCCAAGGGACTCTCAAGAGTCTTCTCCAACACCACAGTTCAAAAGCATCAATTCTTCAGTGCTCAGCCTTCTTCACAGTCCAACTCTCACATCCATACATGACCACAGGAAAAACCATAGCCTTGACTAGATGGACCTTAGTTGGCAAGGTAATGTCTCTGCTTTTGAATATACTATCTAGGTTGGTCATAACTTTTCTTCCAAGGAGTAAGCGTCTTTTAATTTCATGGCTGCAGTCACCATCTGCAGTGATTTTGGAGCCCCCCCCCCAAAAAAATAAAGTCTGACACTGTTTCTACTGTTTCCCCATCTATTTCCCATGAAGTGATGGGGCCAGATGCCATGATCTTTATTTCCTGAATGTTGAGCTTTAAGCCAACTTTTCACTCTCCTCTTTCACTTTCAACAAGAGGTTTTTTAGCTCCTCTTCACTTTCTGCCATAAGGGTGATGTCATCTGCATATCTGAGGTTATTGATATTTCTCCCGGCAATCTTGATTCCAGCTTGGGCTTCTTCCAGTCCAGCGTTTCTCATGATATACTCTGCATATAAGTTAAATAAGCAGGGTGACAATATACAGCCTTGATGTACTCCTTTTCCCATTTGGAACCAGTCTGTTGTTCCATGTCCAGTTCTAACTGTTGCTTCCTGACCTGCATACAGATTTCTCAAGAGGCAGGTTAGGTGGTCTGGTATTCCCATCTCTTTCACAATTTTCCACAGCTTATTGTGATCCACAGAGTCAAAGGCTTTAGTATAGTCAATAAAGTAGAAATAGAAGATGAGGTACACATATATGATAGAATACTATTTAGCCATAAAAAGAAATGAAATAATGTCATTTGCAGCCACATCGACAGACCTTTAGATTATCATACTAACTGAAGTAAGAAAGAATGAGAAAGTAGCATGTGATATCACTTATATGTGGAATCTAAAGGATGACATACATGTTCCTATCATTGAAAGCGACTCACAGACCTAGAGAACAGACCTAGAGACCTAGAGGACCTAGAGATTTTCGGTTGCCAAAGTTTGGGCAGGGAGGGATGGATTGGTTGTTGAGATTTGCAGATGCAAACTATTTTACATAGAATGGATAAACAAGGTCATACTATTTGGTACTACCATATAACAGCTTTCATTTCACATGTTAGTAAGGCTGTGCTCAAAATCTTTCAAGCTAGGCTTCAGCTGTATGTGAATTGAGAATATCAGATGTTAAAGCTGGGTTTAGAAAAGACAGAGGAACCAGAGATCAAATTGCCAACATTCATCGGATCATAGAGAAAACAACGGGGTTGCAGCAAAACATTGATTTGTGCTTCATTGACTATACCATGTGGATCACAAGAAACTGTAAGAAATTATTAAAGAGATGGGAGTACCAGGCCACCTAACCTGTCTCCTGAAAATCCAGCATGCAGTTCAAGAAGCCACAGTTAGAACCTTAAATGGAACAGCAAATAGATTCACAATTGTAAAAGGATTACAATAAGGCTGTATATAGCCATCCTGCTTATTTAACTTATACACAAAATACATCATGCAAAATGCTGGGTTGTATGAATCACAAGCTGGAATCAAGATTTCTGGGAGAAATGTCAGTAACCTGAGAAATGCAGATGGTACTATTTACCAGCTGAAAATGAAGAGGAACTAAGGAGCCTCTTCATGAGGATGAAACAGGAGAGTGAAAAATCTGGCTTAAAAATCAACATTCATAAAACTAGGATCATGGCATCTGGGGTCCCATTACTTCATGGGAAATAGGCAAGGAAAATGTGGAAGCAGTGACAGATTTTATTTTCTTGGACTCCAAAATTGCTGCGGATGGTGACTGCACCATGGAATTAAAAGACACTTTCTCCTTGGAAGGAAGGCTATGACAAATCTAGATAGCATATTGAAAAGCAGAGATATCACTTTGCTGACAAACATCTGTATAGTCAAAGCTATGGTTTTTCCAGTAGTCATGTATGGATGTGAGAACTGTACCATAAAGAATGCTGAGAGCCAAAGAATTGATGCTTTTGAATTGCGGTGCTGAAGAACACTGAGTTCCTTGGATGGCAACAAGATGAAACCAGCCAATCCTAAAGGAAATCACCCTGAATATTCATTGGAAGGTTTGTTGCTGAATCTGATGTTCCTATACTTTGGTCATCCAATGGGAAGAGCTGACTTATTGGAAAGTATCCTGATGCTGTGAAAGACTGAAGGCAAAAAAGAGAAGGGAGTGGTTGGGTAGCATCGCTGACTCAATAGACCTGAATTTGAGCAAACTTCAGAAGATAGTGGAAGACAGGAGCCTGATGTGCTGCAGTACATGGAGTAACAAAGAGTCAGACATGACAGTGACTGACCAAGTAACTGAAAAACAACTGTATAGCACAGGGACCTATATTCAATATCCTGTAATAAACCATATTGTAAAATAATATGTAAAATAATATACATATACATATGTGTATGTGTGTATCTGAATCACTTTGCTATAGAGCAGAAACTAACAGCATTGTAAATCAACTATACATCAAATAAAATAAAACTTAAAACATGTGCTATATCAAAGAGGAAATAAATACTACATGTAAAAGTAGTTTGCATAATAGGATAATGCCTATAAAATAATTAGATTCATAATTATTAAGGGGAACAAAGTTATAATCACACATTTACCACTATCACTTAGCATTAAATGATTCATTAAATATGAAAGACTGAAGAAAAGATTATTATGTCAAAAAATTGTTAGAATTTTTTTTACATTTCTAACTTCAAAAAAGTTAGAAAAGTAAAACAAATAAATTCCCACCTTTATAAAATAATAGAAGGGAAGTAGTGAAGAAAGAGAGAGAGACTGAAGGGGAGGGAGAGAGGGAAAGAGAGAGAGAGGAGGAAAGGAAGAAAGGAAAGAAGGTAGGTCAAAACTAAATACAGAAAGAAGTGATAGCATTTTAAGTGAAATTGAAGAAATAAGTACTTAACAAAATATTTCTAACAGTTTGTGAAAATTATTTCTACACAAATTAGAATATAAAACAGATATATAACAAGAGGGGCTTCCCTGACAGCTAAGTTGGTGAAGAATCTGCCTGCAATGCAGGAGACACCAGTCAGATTCCCGGTCAGGAAAATCCACTGGGGAAGGGATAGGCTACCCGCTCCAGGATTCTTGGGCTTACCTTATGGCTCAGCTGGTAAAGAATCCACCTGCAATGTACGAGACCTGGGTTGGATCCCTGGGTTGAGAAGATCTCCTGGAGAATAGAAAGGCTACCCACTCCAGTATTCTGGCCTAGAGAATTTCACTTTCATATAATGAGAGATAAAGATATATTTTTCTAAATATGAGACAAAAAAAGAAGTAAAACACATGAAACACTACCAAATGTAAATGTAAATACAATCCATATTTTATGTGTAATTAGAGTTAAATAAATACTGGATTTAACAGATAAACAATTCAAATAAAATTATTTACAAAACAGAAATAGATTCACAGACAGAAAACACAACTCATGGTTAAAAAAGGAAATGTTGGGTGAGGAGAGGGTTAAGAGGTTTAAGCAGGAGTTTAGGATTAACATATACACACTCAGTTCAGTTCAGTACAGTTCATTCACTCAGTTGTGTCTGACTCTTTGCTACCCCATGAATTGTAGCATGCCAAGCCTGCCTGTCCATCACCAACTCCTGGAGTTTATCCAAACTCATTTCCATCGAGTCTGTGATGCCATCCAGCCATCTCATCCTCTATAGTCCCCTTGTCCTCCTGCCCTCAATCTTTCCCAGCATCTGGGTCTTTTCCAGTGAGTCAGTTCTTTGCATCAGGTGGCCAAAGTGCTGGAGTTTCAGCTTTAGCATCAGTCCTTCCAAAGAATACCCAGGACTGATCTCCTTTAGAATGGACTCCTTTAGATCTCCTTGCAGTCCAAGGGACTGTCAAGAGTCTTCAACACCACAGTTCAAAAGCATCAATTCTTTGGGGCTCAGCTTCCTTCTAGTATATATAAAATAGACAAACAACAAGGACCTACTGTATAGCATAAGGAAATACATTCAGTGACTTGTAATAACACAATAAAAAACAATCTGAAAAAATTTGTGAATATAGTTATATATAGCTAACCAAATCACTTTGCTGTGTGCCTGAAACTAACAGAACATTAACTAGATTTCAATTTAAAAGAATGTTTAAAATCAGAGCAACAAAACTTGGAAAGTGCCAAAGTGCTGGAGTTTCAGCTTTAGCATCAGTCCTTCCAAAGAATACCCAGGACTGATCTCCTTTAGAATGGACTCCTTTAGATCTCCTTGCAGTCCAAGGGACTGTCAAGAGTCTTCAACACCACAGTTCAAAAGCATCAATTCTTTGGGGCTCAGCTTCCTTCTAGTATATATAAAATAGACAAACAACAAGGACCTACTGTATAGCATAAGGAAATACATTCAGTGACTTGTAATAACACAATAAAAAACAATCTGAAAAAATTTGTGAATATAGTTATATATAGCTAACCAAATCACTTTGCTGTGTGCCTGAAACTAACAGAACATTAACTAGATTTCAATTTAAAAGAATGTTTAAAATCAGAGCAACAAAACTTGGAAAGAAAGGAAACAAAAGTATCAAATTGGAAAATAATGTAATTAATCCTATGATTAGGTCAAGGTGAATATCATCTATCTTTATAAACAATAGGTCATCTGAAATAATTCAGTGTTTGTTACTAACACACAATTTTTGGAAATTAATATAGTTCCCATAAATAGGAACTAAAACTCTTTCAAACAATAGAAAACATTTTTTATAGTGAATCATTAAGAGAATCACATTGAAACTTGAGTCAAGTCAAAAATAACTGATTTTGAAGGGGAAAGTCAAGATGGTGAAGTAAAATTTGGAGGTAACTTCCTCCTACAAATACATCAAAAAATACATCTCTATGTGGAACAATTGTCACAGAAAACTAATTGGAAAGAAAGATCCTCATGTAACCAGGAAGGACAGAAAAGAAAAAGCATTATGTTGCGACATGGACCTCTGGGAGTGGGAGGCAATCTGTAAGGGAGGGAAGGTCCATATGGGTGGATTGTCATCCTTGCAGTGTGCAGGTCAAGGTAAAATCTGGGCATTCCAGTCCTGGGGTTATGAACAGAAGAGAGAATCTTCCTTGCCTGCTGAGAAATCCCCTAGACATCCAGAAGGACTGGAGAAGCCTAGACTCTACTGCAAGGAAGCTGGCATGCTAGCAATCAAGGTAAAAAGAGCCTTTGCACTTTTACCTAGACTTGCAAGGTAAAAAGAGCCTTGCAAGGATAGAAGCAGCCTTGTGACCATTTCCAATCTGAAGGGGCAAACAATCTGGCCCACTCACTCCAAGCCACAGCATGGCATGAGATATGAGCAAAGGTTTGGTCTAGCTGTGCAGGAGCACCTGAAGTGTGGTCCTGGAGGAGTCACAGAGGCCACCGTCAGCATGCACATGGAACAGAGCCATAAGAGCAAGCAGCAGCGAAGTGCTGAATCTCTAGCAGGCAGGCCCTGGGCAGGAGTACACAGTGATTCCTTTCCCAGTGAGACCACCTTGGTTCCTTCCATTCCAAACCACGGCTTAGTGCCAGATCTGGGGCAGATGGATCCTGAGAGAAATCTGCTACAGAGGCAGTCCAGATCTCAAGCTGCAGTGCAAACCACTTCAGTTCTGGCAGCCAAAAAGCCCTGATGCTGAACATTAGCCCCCTCCACATCACAACCTTGCACTAGATCTGGAATTAACATAACAGAAAAAGGAGAAAAGGGGACAAGACTTTGGGCTACTATGGAGTGGAACCATGGACACCTGCCTAAGTCGTGCATAGGTCCTTCATGACAATGCAGACCTCACTTGCTTCAGCAATCACTTCCCATGGGTCAAGGCACACACTCAAGGGCAACAGAACGTGATCAAACCTGATCTTTAGGGCTTCTACTTGAATTGTAGAGAAGATTCTGCCCCCTGACAGGGCAACAACACTCATAGAGCAGAGAGGAAGCCCCTTCTCACATCTTGCACAGGCTTTAAAAACCCCAAGACCAAACACATCCCATCAGGGATATAATGATCAACACACTCTGAGGAAACATGCAGCTGGCATCCATACCAAAACCAGCCTTCAAACCAAAAATATTGGACACAAGCTGTCAAGACAGAGACACTCTCACGTAACAATACCCCTTCAAGATGATAGCAGATAACTATTTCTTCTAAGTTCGTAGAGACAGAGAAAGTCAAGTACAATGAAAAGGCAGAGAAACTAACCCAAATTAAAAGAATAAGAGGAATCAGCTGAAAGAATAAATAATAAAGCAGACTTCACAATCTATTATACTCTGAGATCAAAAAGGAGATATAAAAATACTAAAGGAATTAAGTAAGATTATTGATAAAAAAAAATGCAGATCAGTGTAACAAGCAACTAGAAACTATAAAGACAAACAATTCAAAAATAGACAATTCAATTGCTGAGATAAAAATCAATCCAGAAACAATGGACATCAAGCTATATGACACAGAAGAACAATAAGTGATATGCAAGACAGAATAATGAAAATCACACAATCAGAATAGCAGACAGAGAAGGAAAAAAAAAAAAAGAGAGAGCAATGTGCAAGATCTGTAAGATGATATATAACATATGCCCAACTATGCATAATAAAGGTTCCAGCAGGAGAGGAGAAAAATAAGGGGATCAAATGTTTAATGAAAAATTATGGCTTAACATTTCCCAAACATAAAGGAGGAAATGGAAACTCAGGTACTGAAAGTACAGACAGTCCAAAACAAGATGGACTCAAATGGACCCACATCAAGACATACCACAATTAATAAAGAGAGTTCTAAATGCAGCAAGAGAAAAGCAGTTATATATCTGGGAATCCCTTTAAAGCTATCAGCTGATTTCCCTGAAGAAACCTTTCAGGACAGAACGAAGTGGCATAATACAAAGTTATGAAAAGGAAAAAGCTGCTTCCTTGGAATCTTTACCCAGAAAGATTATCGTTTAAAATAGAAGGCGAGATAAAGCATTTCTCAGATAAGCAAAACCAAAACTAATTCAGCAATAGGAAAGATACCCTAAAAGAAATATTGAAGGATCTTTTTAAAAACAGTAATGAAGCAAGAATCTATAGAAAGGAAAACTCACAATAGGAAAGGCAAGTATATAAAAATATTAAATATCACTTAAATACCAATACATAGATTGAAAAAATATATAAAAGTAATTTAATGAAACTTAATAGTAAAAGGATAAGCTCATAAAATAGAACATCAAAATCACAAAATGTGAGGGAGAGGAATAAAAAAATTTAGAACATTTAGAATGTGCTTGAATCTGAATGACTATAAAGCAAGTAGATATAGTTATGGATAAAATACTTGAAAGCCATGGTAATCATAAATCAAAAATATATAATAGATTCTAAAAACCAAATAGAAAGAAACTTGAGCATAATACAAATGAAAATCATCAAACCAGAAAAGGAATAACAAAAAGAAGAAGACATAAAAAACTACAAATACAACTGGAAAACGTAAATAAATAGCAATAAGTACATACCTATCAATAATAATTTTAATTGTCAATTGACTTAATGCTCCCATCAAAAGACATAAAGTGACAGACTGGATTAAAAAATAACCTACAATATGCTGCCTTCAAAAGACTCACTTTTCTGGAACTGAATATGATGGAATGGAAAAGAATTATTTCATGCAAATGGAAACAAGAAAGTGGGGGATAGGAATACTCATCTCAGGAAAAATAGACTTTAAAACAAAGGCCCAAAAGAAAGACAAAGGGCATCATGTAATGATAAAGGGATCAAAACAAGAGGAGGCTATACATGACCCAACAGAGAAGTACCCAAATACATAAAACAAATATTAACATACATAAGGGATGATTTGACGATAATACAACAGTAGGAGTTTTTAACACTCCACTGACAAAGATTAACCAGAAAGAAGTTTAATAAGGCAACAGAGGTTCCAGAGGCTTCAGCATGATGTGAACCGAGAACTTTCAGATGTCAAAACTGGGTTTAGAAAAGGTAGAGGAACTAGAAATCAACTGCAAACATTCACTGGATCATAGAGAAAGCAAGGAAATTCCAGAAAAACATGTACCTTTGTTTCATTGACTATGTCAAAGCCTTTAACTGTGTGGATAATAACAAACTGTGGAAAACTCTTAAAAGAGATGGGAATACCAGACCATCTTAACTGTCTCCTGAGAAACCTGTATGCTGGTCAAGAAGCAAAAGACAGAACCTTGTATGGAACAACTGACTGGTTCATGGTTGAGAAAAGAATATGACAAAGCTGTCTGCTGTCACTCTGTTTATGTCTGCTGTCACTGTGTTTATTATGAGCAATGCCAGACTGGATGAGTACAAGCTGGAATCAAGATTGCCAGGAGAAATATCAACAACCTCAGATATGTGGATGATACCACTCTAATGGCAGAAGGTGAAAAGGAACTAAAGAAACTCTTAATGAGGATGAAAGAAGGGAGTGAAAAAGCCTGCTGAAAACTACTATAAAAAACCCCAAAACTAAGATCATGGCATCTGGGCCCATCACTTCATGGCAAATAGAAGGGGGAAAGATGGAAGCAGTGACAGATTTCCTTTTCTTAGGCTCTAAAATCACTGCAGATTGTGACTGCAGCCATGAAATTAGAAGACAATTATTATTGGCAGGAAAGCTATGACAAACCTAGACCAAAGACATCACTTTCTGACAAAGTTCCATATAGTCTTGGCTATAGTGCTTCCAATAGTCATTTGATTGTGAGAGGCAGACCATAAAGAAGGTAGAAAACCAAAGAATTGATGTTTTTGAACTGTGGTGCTGGAGAAGACTCATAAGAGTCCCTTGGCCAGCAAGAAGTTCAAACCAGTGAATCTTAAGGGAACTCAACCCTGAAAACTCATTAGAAGGACTGAAGATGAAGCTCCAATCCTTTGGCCACCTGATGTGAATTGCCAGCTCACCAGAAAAACACTGATGCTGGGAAAGACAGCAGAAGGAGAAGAGGGCAACAGAGGATTTGATGGCTGGATGGCATCACCAATGCAATGGATATGAACATGGACAAAACTCTGGAAGATGGTGAGTGACAGAGAAGTTGGACATGATGCAATCCAGGTGGTAGGGAAGAGTTGGACACAACTTGGCGACTGAACAACAACAGCAAATAGGGGAAAAAAATGGAAGAGTGACAGTTTATTTTCTTGGTCTCCATAATCACTACAGAAAGTGACTACAGTCATGAAATTAAAAGACACATGCTCCTTGGAAGAAAAGCTATGACAAACCTGGGCAGAATATTAAAAAGCAGAGGCATCATTTTGCCAACAAAGTTTCATACAATAAAAGCTATTATATGCAGAGTACATCATGAGAAATGCTGGCTGGAGGAAGCACAAGCTAGAATCAAGATTGCTGGGAGAAATATCAATAACCTTAGATATGCAGATGACACCACCCTTATGGCAAAGAACTAAAGAACTAAAGAGCCTCTTGATGAAAGTGAAAGAGGAGAGTGAAAAAGTTGGCTTAAAGCTCAACACTCAGAAAACGAAGACCATGGCATCCAGTCCCATCACTTCATGGGAAATAGATGGGGAAACAGTGGAAACAGTGTCAGACTTTATTTTGGGGGGCTTCAGAATCACTGCAGATGGTGACTACAGCCATAAAATTAAAAAATTCTTACTCCTTCGAAGGAAAGTTATGACCAACCTAGACAGTATATTAAAAAGCAGAGATGTTACTTTGCCAACAAAGGTCAAGGCTATGGTTTTTCCAATAGTCATGTATGGATGTGAAAGTTGGACTGCAAAGAAAGCTGAATGCTGAAGTATTGATGATTTTGAACTGTGGTGTTGGAGAAAACTCTTGAAAGTCCCTTGGACTGCAAGGAGATACAACCAGTCCATCCTAGAGGAGATCAGTTCTGAATGTTCTTTGGAAGGACTGATGTTGAAGCTGAAACTCTAATACTTTGGCCACCTGATGCAAAGTGCTAACTCATTTGAAAAGACTCTGATGCTGGGAAAGACTGAGGGCAGGAGGAGAAGGGGACGACAGAGGATGAGATGGTTGGATGGCATCACCAACTCAATGGACATGAGCTTGAGTAAACTCTGGGAAATGGTGAAGGACAGGGCAGCCTGGCATGCTGTAGTACATGAGAGTGCAAATAGCTGGACATGACTTAGTTCCTGAACAACAAATAATGAGTGTATTCAGCACAGTAGCAGGATAGAAGATTAACATTAAAAAATTTGTTGTATTTTCCTACACTAATAATAAAATATCAGAAATTTTAAAAAAGTCATGTTTATAATCACATCAAAAAATTCTTAAGAGTAATCTTTGTTTTGATGAAACATTTATTTTTTTGAGATGAAAGACCTACATGCTGAAAAACACATGGCTATGATAAAAGAAATTCATGAACCAGTGGAAATGGAAATATATACCATGCTCTTGGATTGAAGAGTTATCATTAACATGGATATACAATCTAAACCAATCTACAACTTTAATGCAATCCCTATCAAAACACCCATGACATTTTCCACAGAAGAACAAATAATCCTAAAATTTGGTGTCAGTCGTTCAGTCATGTCCTAATCTTTGTGACTTCATGGACTGTAGCCTGCCAGGCTCCTCCTTGTCCATGGAATTCTCCAGGCAAGAATACTGGAATGGGTAGCCATTACCTTCTCCAGTAATCTTCCCAACCCAGGTATTGAACCCTGGTCTCGTATTTCAGGCAGATTCTTTACCATCTGAGCAACCAGAGAAGGCTTAAAATTTATATGCAACTACGAAAGGCCCAGAATTGCTAAAGCAATTTTGAGGAAAACATCAAAGCTAGAGGCATTATCGTCCCTTATTTCAGATAATGCTAGAAATCTACAGTGATGAATACAGTGTGGTATTGGCACAAATGCAGACATACAGATAAATGGAACAGAGAGTTCAGAAATAAACCCATGTACTTACTGCAATTAATATATGACAAAAGAGGCAAGAATATACAATGGAGAAAAGGCAGTGTCTTCAACAAGTGGTATTGTAAAAGACAGCATATTCAGCAAGTGGTATTGTAAAAGCAGGTCAGTTAAATGTAAATCAATGAAATTAAAACAGTCACTTATACCATATACAAAAATAAACTCAAAATACTTAGTAGAAATGGAGAAGGCAATGGCATCCCACTCCAGTACTCTTGCCTGGAAAATCCCATGGATGGAGGAGCCTGGTGGGCTGCAGTCCATGGGGTCGCTAGGAGTTGGACACGACTGAGTGACTTCACTTTCACTTTTCACTTTCATGATTGGAGAAGGAAATGGCAACCCACTCCAGTATTCTTGCCTGGAGAATCCCAGGGATGGGAGAGCCTGGCGGGCTACCGTCTGTGGGGTCGCATAGAGTCGGACACGACTGAAGCGA
This sequence comes from Aepyceros melampus, assembly GCA_006408695.1. Lineage (NCBI taxonomy): Eukaryota > Metazoa > Chordata > Mammalia > Artiodactyla > Bovidae > Aepyceros > Aepyceros melampus. The sequence goes on from SJXQ01012872.1 coordinate 82,197, forward strand.
CTTAGCAGCAGCAGCAGCAACTTAGTAGAAAACATTACAACTCCTAGAAGACAACATAAGCAAAAATTTTCTGACATACATCATAGAAATATTTTCTGAGATCAGTCTCCCAAGGCAAAAGAAATAAAAGCAAAAATAAATAAATGGGACTTTAACGAAGCACAGTATTTTTCACAGCAAAATTTCAACAAAATGAAACAACAACAACAACAAAACAAAGAAACAACAAATGGCAGAACAAATATTTGTAAAGGACATGACCAACAAGGGGTTAATATCTAAAATATACAAGCAGCTCATAACAACTCAATATTGAAAAAACAAACAACCCAATGCAAAAAATAGACAGGAGACCTAAATAGACATTTCTCCAAAGAAAACATACAGATGGCCCACAGGCACACAAAAAGATACTCAACAATGCTAACTTTTAGAATAATGCAAATCAAAATCACAATGATGTATCACCTCCTACCAGTCAGAATGACCATCAAAATGCCTGCAAACAATAAATGCTGGAAAAGGTATAGAGAAAATGGAACTCTCTTATACTACTGGTGGGGAATGTACATTAATGCAGCTACTACAGAAAATGATATGTGAGTTCCTTAAAAATAATAAAAATATAGAGTTACCATATAATAATCTTATTATTGGATATGTATATTAAAAGACAAAAACTCTTAATTTGAAAAGATACATTCACCTTGGCATTCATAACAGCACTATTTACAATAGCTAAGACACTAACAAAGCTAGTGGAGGTGACAGAATTCCAATTGAGCTATTTCAAATCCTGAAAGATGATGCTGTGAAAGTGCTGCACTCAATATGCCAGCAAATATGGAAAACTCAACAGTGGCCACAGGACTGGAAAAGGTCAGTTTTCATTCCAATCCCAAAGAAAGACAATGCCGAAGAATGCTCAAACTACCGCACAATTGCACTCATCTCACATGCTAGTAAAGTAATGCTCAAAATTCTCCAAGCCAGGCTTCAGCAATACGTGAACTGTGAACTTCCAGATGTTCAAGGTGGTTTTAGAAAAGGCAGAGGAACCAGAGATCAAATTGCCAACATCCACTGGATCATGGAAAAAGCAAGAGAGTTCCAGAAAAACATCTATTTCTTGTTTATTGACTATGCCAAAGCCTTTGACTGTGGACCACAATAAACAGGAAAATTCTGAAAGAGATGGGGATAGCAGGCCACCTGATTTGCCTCTTGAGAAATCTGTATGCAGGTCAGGAAGCAACAGTTAAAACTGGACATGGAACAACAGACTGGTTCCAAATAGGAAAGGGAGTATGTCAAGGCTGTATATTGTCACTCTGCTTATTTAACTTACATGCAGAGTGTATCATGAGAAACGCTGGGTTGGAAGAAGCACAAGCTGGAATCAGGATTGCCAGGAGAAATATCAATAACCTCAGATATGCAGATAATACCACCCTTATGGCAGTAAGTGAAAAGGAACTAAAAAGCCTCTTGATGAAAGTGAAAGAGGAGAGTGAAAATGTTGGCTTAAAGCTCAACATTCAGAAAACTAGGATCATGGCATCTGGTCCTGTCGGGAGCTGTGTTAGGCATTAGTGACAAAATGGAGGCATAGCCCCAACCCCCTCTCCTCATCTCTCAGGCACAGCCCTGGGATGAAGGAGTTAGGCCTTGTGATTCTGACTTGTTCTTTCCTTTCTTCGGTTGAGTTGGCTGGAAAGAATGTTACAGTGCTTGAGAGAAGCATGAGAAAGCACAAAGCCTTCTACAGTTGTGCCCAGAAAATAATCTCTAAAGTAACCATTGACATTTGTTCAAGGATCTTTACAAAGAATGTTCCAAGATAAGCACATAGGCTGCAGCTTAAGGCCGTGGGAAGGATTATTATCTGAGACCTGTTTGTGATGGGAATGGTTATGACAAAAGAAGTTTACTGAGTTTAGGGTTTAGGAATAATTCAGAATAGCTAGAAGCCTTTTTAGGAGATAGCAATCTTAAGATGCTAGGGGTAAACAGGATTTAGAAAGATAAGAAATAAACTGAGGAATGTGGCATGAGTTACAATGTAATCACAAGTTAAGTATAGGACACATAAGAAGTAGATAATAGATAGTAAAGCCGATTCTGAGAGAATCGCTGAAGCAGGAATTCTGCAGGACAACAATGATTTATGGAGACAGCAAATCTGGGTCGGGGGAACTGAATATGTCAAACCTCTGACCTAATGCTTTTGTGAAAATATAAAAGAGAATCTTAAGCTTGAAATAAATATGCAGTCCAAGAAAACTTAGAGGCTGCAGCATTTCTGGCTGACACCACCCATCCCTTCAGGGTGATTCCCTGGCTGCTGGAGCTGAACTCCGGCATGGTCCCATCATTTAATGGGAAATAGATGGGAAAACAGTGGAAACAGTGTCAAAATTTATTTTGGGGGGCTCCAAAATCACTGCAGATGGTTAAAAATGCTTACTGCTTGGAAGGAAAGTTATGACCAACCTAGATAGCATATTCAAAAGCAGAGACATTACATTGCCAACAAATGTCTGTCTAGTCAAGGCTATTGTTTTTCCAGTGGTCATGTATGGATGTAAGAGTTGGACTGTGAAGAAAGCTGAGCGCTGAAGAATTGATGCTTTTGAACTGTGGTGTTGGAGAAGACTCTTGAGAGTCCCTTGGACTGCAAGGAGATCCAACCAGTCCATTCTGAAGGAGATCAGCCCTGGGATTTCTTTGGAAGGAATGATGCTAAAGCTGAAACTCCAGTCCTTTGGCCACCTCATGCGAAGAGTTGACTCATTGGAAAAGACTTTGATGCTGGGCAGGATTGGGGGCAGGAGGAGAAGGGGATGACAGAGGATGAGATGGCTGGGTGGCATCACAGACTCGATGGATGTGAGTCTGAGTGAACTCCTGGAGTTAGTGATGGACAGGGAGGCCTGCGTGCTGTGATTCATGGGGTCGCAAAGAGTCAGACACGACTGAGCAACTGAACTGAACTGAAGATAAGGAAACAACCCATGTGCCTGTCAACAGATGATTGGCTTCAGAAGATGTGGTATATATGTACAATGGAATATTTCTCAGCTATGAAAAAGAATGAAAGATTGGCAGTTGCAGTACATGGTCAAATCTAGAAATATACTTAGTGAAATTAAATTAGGTAGAGAAAGACTAATATTATATGATATCACTCACATGTGGAATCTAGATAATAATGTAAGTCAACATATATACAAAAGAAATGGGCTTGGATACATTAAAAACACATTTACTGTTATGGATGGACAGAGAAAGTAAGGGACAAATTGGCAGTATGGGATTAACAGATCCAACTACTACACATAAGATAGATAAGCAACTAGGATTTATTGTATAGCATAGGGAATTCTATTCACTGAGTCTCTTGCATTGCAGGCAGACTCTTTACTGTCTGGGCCACTAGGGAATCCCATAATAACCTATAATGAAATATAATCTGATAAAATATATAACTGAATCACTTTGCTTTACACTTGAGAAACATATAATATTGTAAATCAACTACACTTCAATTTAAAAAATGTTAAAAATAACTATCCTCACAATTATGTGATTTTTTTCTGGAAATTACACCTTAATATAATAGATAAAAGTTTATAGAGCATGCATGCTTTTCTCCCTCTGCCACACACATAGAGTGTGGCATTTGTGTACATTTGTAAGCACCCACAGGTGCATATATGCATAAAGGAAACAAAACCAAAATTCTCAATTAATTTCACATTTATCCTAGGAAAACATCTAATAGGAAAAAAAAGATTGTAAAGGAATGAAAGAGCTTAAGATGTTCTCTAGTTCCTTTATATCTGTAGGACATTTTATTTTTTTTTTTAACTTTTATTTTTACTTTACTTTACATTACTGTATTGGTTTTGCCATACATTGACATGAATCTGTCTCAGGTGTACATGAGTTCCCAATCCTGAAACCCCCTCCCCCAGCCTCCCACCCCATATCCAAAGCAGGATTAAAGAAACACATCTAATTTATTTCATATATCAAAATTTTTACAAAAGCCATCATGATGTTCCCTTATTTGTTCCAATAATAATGATTAAAGAAGTGAGAACTTATTTCTATAGCTCTCAAAAATTTATAACACATAATAATATCCCTCATCTTCAGCATTAGGAATTGAACCTTAAAGAAGAACCTGCTGAAGGGTGTGTGATTAGTGACACTGAAGTCCGTAACCTATCCATTAGAGCATGTTTTGAAATCAACTGAGGACTATTTTGGCACTTTAGAATTTAATATGCAATAATTCCTACTAATAATACTATAATAATGTTTGTGTGTTTTAAATTATCACCTCTCATACCCGGAAGCACCCTTTTTTTTTAATTGCTCTGTGATAAAGGAGATAGTTATATAAATATCTCCAGCCTGGTGTGCTGCAGTCCATGGATTGCAGAGTCAGACATAACTGAACGATGAAACAAAAACTCCTTTGCCACCTAGCATTGTATTAAGCAATATTAGTAGAGGGTAATGGAGAAACACAGGAGGAGGAAGGGATGTTCTCTTCCTGGCAGCTGTTTGTCTCACTTGCCAGATTTCTACAGTGTGATGTTACCACAAGTAGGCTTCTGAGTTTACAGATTTATGTCCATTTCTAGTGGACAGCTTAGCACACTTTTTTTCCAGTACTTAGCCTAAAAAAGTGCCTGATTCTCTCACCTATGAGTTCCTGACTTCAGCACACTGTATTTTCTCTGAAAGAAAGTGAAGTGAAAGTCGCTCCAGTCCTGTCTGACATTTTGCAACCCCATGGACTATATAGTCCACGGAATTCTCTAGGCCAGAACACTGGAGCGGGTATCCTTGCCCTTCTCCAGGGCATCTTCCCAACCCAGGTATTGAACCCAGGTCTCCTGCATTGCTGACAGATTATTTACCAGCTGAGCTATCAGGGAAGCCTAGCTCTCAAGAACCACTGACCTGTTCTCTTTAATCTGGTTCCTTCATACAGGAGTAAGAAGTAGTACCCATCAGTTACTAAACTTCTCTGGCAGTTACTAAACTTCTCTTTCCCTTGGCAGCTTTCCTGTAGAATGCCACAGGTTAGGCACTTTCCCATGAAGAGAACTGCTAACATCTCTACAGGTAAGTTTACAGTGAGTTTTCCTTGTTTTTAAGACAAAAACTCCTTTTTTCCCCCTTTACAACAGTTTCAAGTTAACAGCAAAATTCAGAAAAAGATACAGAGACTTCTCATCTTTTCCTGACCCTAAACACACAAAGCCTCCCTCATTAGAAACATCTTTCACCAGACTGGTACCTTTGTTAGCACTGATAAATTTACACTGACACACCATAACCCATAGCTTACATTAGGTCTAAGTCCATAGAAAATATTAAGGCTTGCTCTCAGAGTTGTGCCTTCTTTGGATTTGGGCAAATGCATCCATCACTACTGTATCATACAGAATGTTTTTTCCACCCTAAAAGTCCTCCATGCTCTGCTCTTTCATCCCTCTATTCCTGCCAACTACCCCTGGAAACTACTGATCTCTCTACTCTCTGTAATTTTTGCCTTTTCCAGAATCACACAGTATGTAGCTTTTACATATTTGGCTTCTTTTTACTTAATAATATGCATTTAAGTTTCCTCCATGCCCTTTCATGTCTTAATAGTTCATTTATTTTTAGTGTTGAATGATATTCCTTTCTGGATGTGTACATTTATTTATCCATTCAACTGCTGAAGGACATCTTGGTTGCTTCCAAGTTCTGGCAATAATATATAAAGCTGCTCTAAAAATATACATGTGCAGGTTTTTGTGTGGAACTAAGTTTTCAACTCCTTTGAGTAAATCCAATGAGCACAATGATAAGAGGATGCTCTGTTTTGTAAGGAATCTCCAGATTGTATTCCGAAGTGACTGCATTCCCACCAGCAATGTATGAGAGTTCCTGTGGCTCCACGCCCTCACTAGCATTTGGTGTTGTCAGTGTCCTGGAATCTGGTCTTTCTAATAGGAGTGCAGTAGTCTCTCTCTGGTTCAATTTACATTTCCCTAGTGACATGTGATGTGGTGAATCTTTTGCAGTCTATATATCTTTTTTGGTGAGGTGTCTGTTAAGTTCTTTGATCCACTGTTTAATTGGATAATCTGTTGTTTTATTGAGTTTTATGTGTTCTTGATATATTTTGGAAAACAATCCTTTATTGGATGTGTCTTTTGCAAATATTTTCTTCCAATCTGTGGCTTTTCTCTCATTATCTTTACATTGTTTATTGCATAGCAAAAGTTTTAATTTAAATAAGTTGAAGCACACTGATTATTTCATGGATTGTACCTATGGTGCTGTATCCAAAAAAAAAAATCATCATATCCAAGGTAATGTAAGTTTTCTCATGTTTATCTTCTAGGAGTTTTATATTTTTATATTTTATACTTAGGTCTATAATTAATATTTGTGAAGTAAGGTCTGTGTTGAGATTCATTCTTTTTTTTTGCATGTGAATTGTCCAGCTGTTCAAGCACCAATTTATTTTAAAAAATCTTTTTTTCCATTGTATTTCCTTAGTTCTTTATCAAAAAATAAGCTGACTGTATTGAAACAGGTCTATTTCTGGGCTCTACAGTCTATTCCATTCAACTTTTTTCCCCATATTTTTTTAACCACCATCTCTCACTCAATTGGTTATTATAGTTTTATAATTGGTATTGAAATTATGTAGTGTACCCCTCCAACTTTGTTCTTCTACTTTAGTATTATTTTGGCTACTGTGTGTCTTTTGCTTCTCCATATAAACTTTAGAATAATTTTTTTTCAATACACACAAAATGATTTGTTGGCACTTTAACTGGGACTGCATTTAATCTGCAAATGAACTTGCAAAGAACTGATATCTTGACAATACTGTCTGTCTAAGGACATGGAGTATCTCTACATTTATTTAGCTCAACTTCAATTTCATTTGTGGCTTCCTCATACAAATCTTTTATATAATTTAGTAGATTTATATCTGAATGTTCATACTTTGGGTGCTAATTTAAATGTTATTGTGGTTTTAATTCAAATTCTAATTGTTCATTGCTGGTGTATAAGAAAGCAATTGACTTTTGTGCACTGGCCTTGTATTCTGCAACCTTTGTATAATTGCTTATTAATTCTAAGAGGTTTTTTGGTGATTCTTTTGCATTTTCTGCATAGATGATCATATCATCTGTAGGGAAAAACAGTTTAACATCTTCCTCTTTAATATGCAGACATTTTATTTCCTTTCCTTTTGTTGCATTAGCTAGAGCTTCCAGTTCCATGTTAAAAAGGAGTGGCAAGAGAAGTCATCCTTTTCTTCTACCTTCAAGTTTCTCACCAGTACCTATTATTTCAGTTGTAAGTTTTTGTCAAAATTTTTTCAGCTCCAGTAAGTTCCCTGATATTCCTAATTTGCTGAGGTGTTTTTTTTTTTTTTTTTCTTATCATGAATGGCTGTTGAGTTTTCTTAAATGCATTTCTGAACCTGATATGATCGTGTGTGTGTTGGTTTTTTTTTTTTTGGTCTGTTGATATGATGGATTATAGTAGTCAATTTCTGATGTTGAACCACCCTTACATAACTGGGATAAATTCCACTTTGTCATGGTGTATAATTCTTTGTATACACTGTTGAATTTGGTTTGCTAATATTTTTTTGAGGATAGTTACATCTATTTTCATGAGTGATACTGATCTACAGTTTTCCTTTCTTGTAATGTCTTTGATTTTGATGTTAGGATAATGCTGGCCATGCAGCATTATGAATGAATAAGGAAGCATTCTCTCTGCCTCTGTGCTTTGGAAGAGACTGCAAATAATTGGCATGTTTCTAAAATCTTGGCAGAATTCACTGCAAATCTACCTGAGCCGAGAGTTGTTTTTTCATTTTTGTAAATCAACACTTTGCTTTATTTTTACTTTTGACCGGAGGATAATTGCTTTACAACATTGTCTTGGGTTTTTTTTTTGGTACAACATGTATCAGCTATAAGTATACATCTATCTATCCCCTCCCTCTTGAGCCTCCCTTCCAGGAGTTTTCTATTTTAGAAGGTTGTTGTTGTTGTTTAGTTGCTAAGTTGTGTCCAAGTCTTTATGACCATATGGGTGTAGCCTGCCCAGCTCTTCTGTCCATGGGATTTCCCAGGCAAAAATACTGGAGTGGGTTGTCATATCCTTCTCGAGGGGATCTTTCTGACCCAGAGATTGAATCCCTGTCTCCTGCATTGGCATGTGACAATTGGATTAAAGTTTTACTGAGCACCGCTTTGCCCACCAGAGCAAACCAGTTTTTCCCACAGCCAGTCCCTCCCAAAAGGAAGTTTGCACAAGTTTCTTAGATAGCCTCATCTGATGAAGGGCAGACAGAGAAGCATAAAGAACTACAAACCCATAGCTGCCAGGATGAAGACAGAATGAAAATAAATGAAGACAGCCTGAGACCTCTGGTTCAACATTAAACACACTAACATTCACATTATAGGGGTCCGAGAAGGAGAAGAGTTGGAGAAAAGACCTGAAAAAATAAGTAAGGAGATAATAGCTGGAAACATCTCTAATATGCGAAAAAAAATAGTCAACCAAGTCCAGGAAGCACAGAGAGTCCCAGGCAGGATAAACCCAAGGAGGAACACACTGAGGCATAGTAATCAAACTGACAAAAATAAAAACAAAGATAAAATATTGAAAGAAACAAGGTAAAAATGACAAATAATATACAGGGGAAGTCCCATAAAGTTGTCAGCTGATTTCTCAACAGAAATTCTGCAAGGCAGAAGGGAGTGGCATGATATATTTAAAGTAATGAAAGTGAAGAAACTACAACCAAGAAAACTCTACCCAGAAAGTCTCTAGTTCAGAATTGATGGAGAAGTCAAAAAAAAGCTTTACAGACAAGCAAAAGTTAAGAGAATTCAGCATCATCAAACCAGCTTTACAAGTGCTAAACACACTTCCCTCAGTAATAAATACAAGATAAAGAAAAGACCTGCAAAAATAAATCCAAAACAATTATTAATGGTAATAATTTCATACATATCAATAATTACCTTACGTGTAATTAGACTAAATATACCTACCAAAAGACATAGACTAGCTGGGTGGATACAAAAGCAAGACCCCTGCATATACTGTCTACAGGAGACCCACCTCAAACCTAGAGACACTTACAGACTGAAAGTAAGGGGGTGGGAGAAGGTATTCCATTTAAAGGAAATAAAAAGAAAGCTGGTACAGCAATACTCATATCGGACTAAATAGACTTTAAAGCAGACTGTTGTAAGAGACAAAGAGGGACATTACATAACAATCAAGGATCAATCCAAGAAGATATAACAGTTATAAATATATATGGATCCAACATAGGAGCATCTCAATATGTAAGGAAAATACTAGCAACCATAAAGGGATAAATTAACAGTAACAAAATAACAGTGGGGGACTTTAACACCCTGTTTTCATCAATGAACAGATCATCCAGACACAAAATAAGGAAACAAAGGCCTTAAATGGCACATTAGACATGATGGACTAATTGATATTTATAGAGCATTCCATCCAAAAGCAGCAGTCTACATATTCTTCTCAAGGGCACATGGAACATTCTCCAGTATTGACAACATGCTAGCCACAAGTCAAGACTTGACAAATTTAAGAAAACTCAAATCATAACAAGCATCTTTTCTGATCACAAAGCTGTGAGATTAGAAAGAAACTAAAAGAAAAAGAAAACTATATAAAACAATATGCTACTAAACAACCAACTGATCACTGAAGAAATCAAAGAGGAAATACAAAAAAAAAAAAAAAACTAAAGACAAGTGAAAATAAAACTACAATGGTCCAAATCTTATGGGATGTATCAAAACCAGTTTTAGGAGGGAAGTTTATAGAAATACAATCCTACCTTAAGAAACAAGAAAAATCCCAAACAATTTAACCTCACAATAACCAGAAGGAAAGAAATCATTGAGATCTAGCAGAAATAAATTATATAGAGACAAAGAAAACTATTGCAAAGATCAATGAAGCTAAAAGCCAAGTCTTTGAAAAGATAAACAAAAATTGATCAAACTTGGTAGCTCAGTTGGTAAAGAATCTGTCCACAATGTAAGAGACCCAGGTTCAATCCCTGATTGGGAAGATCCCCTGGAGAAGGGAATGGCTACACACTCCAGTATTCTTGCCTGGATAATTCCATGGAGAGTGGAGACTGGTTGGGGTTGCAAAGAGTCAGATAAGACTGTGAGACTCACACACACACACACACACACACACACACACACATTAGCCAGACACATCAAGGAAATAAGGGAGAAGAGTCAAATCAATAAAATTAGAAATGAAAACAAGTTACAACTAACTCCCCATAAATCTAAGGATCATAAGACTATGATGAGAAATTCCATGCCAATAAAGTGGACAACCTGGAGGAAATGAACAAATTCTTAGAAAGATAGTTTCCCAAGACTGAACCAGAAAGAAACAGAAAATATGAACAGACAAATCACAGGCATTGAAATTGAAACTATGATTAAAAAGCCCCCAACATATGTGGGGGGGGGGAGGGAGGCTCAAAAAGGAGGGGGCATATATATAACTATGACTGATTTATGTTGCTATATGGCAGAAGTCAATGCAATATTGTAAAGCAATTATCCTCCAGTATAAAAAAAGAAAAAAAGAACAACTCCCAACAAACAAAAGTCTAGGACCTGATAGCTACATAGGCAACTTCTATAATGCATTTAGAGGAAAGTTAACAGCTATCCTGAAACTGCTCCAAAAAACAAAACAAAACAAAACAAACAAACAAACAAACAAACACAAAAACTGTAGAGGAAGGAAAACTTCCAAACTCATTCCATGAGGCAATCATCACCCTGCTATCAAATTCATACAAAGATACCACAAAAAGAAGAGAAAATTATGGCTAACATCACTGATGAACATAGACGCAAAAATCATCAATGAAATACTAGCAATCTGAACCCAAAAATACATTAAAAAGATCATACACCATGAACAAATGGGATTCATCCCAGGGATGTCAGATTTTTTCAACAGCCACAAGTCAAGCAATGTGATACATCACATCAACAAACTGAAGAATGAAAACCATATGATCATCTCAACAGATGTAGAAAAATCTTTTGACAGAAATCAGTACCAATTTATGATAAACACTCCAAAAATGGAGATAGAGGTAACATATCTCAATACAATAAAAGTCATACATGACAAACCTATAGCTATCACCATACTCAGTGGTGAAAAGCTGAAAGCATTTTCTGTAAGATCAGGAAAAAGACAAGGATGTTTACTCTCACACTGCAACATAGCTTTGGAATCATAGCCATGGCAATCAGAGAAGAAAAAGAAGTAAAGGGAATACAAACTGGAAAAGAAGTTCAACTGTCACTATTTGCAGATACATAAAAGATCCTACAGGCAGTGCCAGAAAACTGCTAGAGCTCAATGGATTTGGTAAAGTTTCAGGTCACAAAATTAACACAAAGATATCTGTTGCATTTTGAAAAACTAACAATGAAAGATCAGAAATAGAAATTCAAGAAACAGTTCCATTTACTACAATTGCATTTGTTACATCAAAAAGAATAAAATAGGAATAAAATTACCTAAGAAGATCTGCAATGCAGGAGACCTGGGTTTGATTCCTGGTTGGAGAAGATTCCTGGAGAAGGGAATAGCTGCCCACTCCAGTATTCTTGCCTGGAGAATCCCATGGACAGAGGAGTGTGGCAGGATACAGTCCATGGGGTTGCAAAGAGTTGGACACAATTGTGTAACTAACACACACATAACACACACAAGAAGACAAAAGACCTGTACTCTGAAAACCATAAGACTCTGATGAAAGATATCAAAGAAAACATGGATAGAAAAATATACCATGTTTATGGATTGGGGGAATCAATATTGTCAAAATGACTATATTACTCAAAATAATCTATAGATTCAATGCAATCCCTATATAACTATCAATGACATTTTCCACAGAACTAGAACAAAAAAAAATCATAAAATTTGTAACAGACACAAAAGACCCTGGGTAGCTAAAGCAATCTTGAGAAAGAAAAATATAACCGGAAGAATCAAGCTCCCTGACTGCAGACAATACTACAAAGCTACAGTTACCAAACTGCTTTTCTAATGTTGTATAATATTGCCTCTTTAAAATAGATTGTCTGTAGATGCATAGGTTTATTTCTGGCACAAAAACAGAAATATAGTTCAATGGAACAGGATAGAAACCCAGAAATAAACCTATACACCTATGGACAATTAGTCTATGACAAAGGAGCCAAGATTACAAAATGTTGGAAAGTCTTTCAACAAATGGTGCTGAGAAAACTGGACAACTACATTATTAAAAATGGAATTAGATCACTCTTTAACACCATACACAAAATAGATTAAATACCTAAATGTGAGATTGGACACTATAAAACTCTTAGAGGTGAACACCGAACACTCTCTGACATAAATTGCAGCAGTATATTTTTCAACCTGTCTCCCAGAATAATAGAAATATAACTTGGTACAGCCACTCAGGAAAACAATGGAGGTTCCTTAAAAAATCTAAAAATAGAGCTTCCATATGACTTGGTAATCCCCCACCTGGGCATATATCCCGAGAAAAGCATGATCCGAAAAGATATATACACTCCAATATTTATTGCAGCACTATTTACAATAGCCAAGACAGGGAAGAAACCTAATTACTCTCTGACATAAATTGCAGCAGTATATTTTTCAACCTATCTCCCAGAATAATAGAAATATAACTTGGTACAGCCACTCAGGAAAACAATGGAAGTTCCTTAAAAAATCTAAAAATAGAGCTTCCATATGACTTGGTAATCCCCAACCTGGGCATATATCCCGAGAAAAGCATGATCCGAAAAGATATATACACTCCAATATTTATTGCAGCACTATTTACAATAGCCAAGACAGGGAAGAAACCTAATTGTCCATCGACAGAGGAATGGCTTAAGAAGATATGTTACATATACACAATAGAATATTGCTCAGCCATTAAAAAAATGTAGTAATGCCATTTGCAGGAACATGGATGGACCTAGAGATTGTCATTCTGAGTAACATAAGTCAGACAGAAGGATAAATACCTTAGATATCTCTTATATGTGGAATTTAAAATGAAATCATACAAAATAACTTACAAAACAGAAACAGACTCATAAATTTATAGAATGACCTTGCAGTTGCTGCTGGAAAGGATGGGAGGAGAGGAAAATAGGGAGTCTGGGAAAGACATGTACACACTGCTATATTTAAAATGGATAACCAACAAGGACATATTGTATAGCACTTGGAACTCCTCTCAATGTTATGTGGCAGCCTGAATGAGAGCAGAGTTTGGGGGAGAATGGACACATTGTATAAGTGTGGCTGCCTTCCTTGCTGCTCACTGGAAACTATTACATTGTAAATCAGCTATATCCCAATACCAAAAAAAAAAAAAAAAAAGCTTTAAAAAATACAGTTGCAAAGATGTGTAAGTCCTTAATTTCTTAGTCTTTTCTATAATTAAGCATTATGGTTATTACCTTTTGTATCAACCTGTATCACCACTTTTGAGCATGTAAGTAGCAGAAAGTAGTAGCTGTCTCCCACTGTCACATCTCCCTTATTCCATAGTAATAAAATAAAAATATTCACATTTCAGTATGGGAATTTTCTATTGATCTGTTCTTAAGCTCACTGATTCTTACCTTGGTTCTGTCTAGTCTACTGATGAACCCAAAGGAAATTTTCATTTTTATTACAGTTTTTGATTTCTAGAACTTTCTTGTGATTTGTTTTCAGAGTTTCCATCTCTCATACCCATAAGCTGTTATATTTTATCTACTTTTTTTTGAATTACATTAATTAGCATATTTATTTTAAATTTGTCTGAAAATTTCAAAACCTGTACCATAAGGGTAGCATTGATGCTTGCTTCATCTCATTCTTCAATCATGTTTTTTTTTTTTCTTTGCCTTTTAGCATGACTTTAATTTTTTGTTAAAAAGCCAACTATGATGTATCAGGTAACAGGAACTGAATCAGTAGGTTTTAGTATGAGGACTAGGAGTTAGTCTGTGTTGAAAGCTTGTTATAGCACACACACTGTGGCTGCCAGAGGCTTCACATTCGTCTGACATCCTTGATTTTACATCTATTTTTGACTTTGGGCTTCCATGAGAATGCCTCCTCAGATCCTGCACCTTGTAGCTCTTTCAGCTATAGTCCACCTTCATTATACTAGAGCTCTGCTGTTAAAGTGTGGGAGAGGAATAGCATTCTATCATATCATTAGTAAATCTCATTCCCTTAATGATACTGTGTTTCTGGGCTGCGACTTTTAAAATTTATTTTTAATTGGAGGATTATTGCTCCATAGGGGCTCCTCTGGTGGCTCAGACACTAAAGCATCTGCCTGCAATGTGGGATACCTGGGTTCGATCCCTGGGTTGGGAAGATCCCCTGGAGAAGGAAATGGCAACCCAATCCAGTACTCTTGCCTGGAAAATTTCATGGACTGAGAAGGCTGATAGGCTATGGTCCATGGAGTCACAAAAAAGTTGGACATGACTGAGTGACTTCACTTATTGCTCCATAATACTGTGTTGGACTCTGTCATATATCAACTCTGTCATACATCAGCCACGGGTATACATATGTCCTTTCCCTCTTGACCCTCCCTTCCACCTTTCACTCCATTCTACTCCTCTAGGTTTTCACAGAGCACCTGATTTCAGCTCCCTGCATTATGAAGCAAATTTCCACTTACTACTTCACATATAGTAATGTATGCATTTCCACACCACTCTCTCAATTCGTCCTACACTCTCCTTCCCCCACTGTGTCACAAGTCTATTCTCTATGTCTGTGTCTCCACTGCTGGCCTGCAAATAAGTTCATCAATACCATATTTCTAGATTCCATATAAACGTGTTAATACACAATATTTTCCTCTTTTCATTAGGACTGACTCAAATGTGTTCTTTTTTATGGCTGAGTAATAATCCATTGTGTATATATACCACAATTCTTGATTCATTTTCTGTTGATGGACCTCTAGGTTGTTTCCATGTCCTGGCTATTGTAAATACTGCTGCAATAAACATTGAGGGTTTATATGTCTCTTTCAGTTATGGTTTTCTAAGAGTATCTGCCCAGTAGTGGGATTGTTGGGTCACATTTAACTGTAAATGAAGCAACTGACAAAGAATTAATCTCTAGACTATATAAATATCTCATTACAGCTCAACATCAGGAAAACAAAGATCCAAATCAAAAAATGAGTAGAAGATCTAAGCAGACATTTCTGTAAAGACATACAGATGGCTAATAAACACATGAAAAGATGCTCCACATTGCTCATTATTAGAGAACTGCAAATCAAAACTACACTAAAGTATCATCTCACATTGGTTAGAATGGCTAGTATCAAAAAATCTATAAACAGTTAACAGAGGATGTGGAGAAATGGGAATCCTCTTGCACTGCTGGTGGGAATATAAATTGATAGAGCCACCATGGAGAACAGTATGGAGATTCCTTAAAACGAAAACAAAAACAA
Organism: Aepyceros melampus; assembly: GCA_006408695.1. Lineage (NCBI taxonomy): Eukaryota > Metazoa > Chordata > Mammalia > Artiodactyla > Bovidae > Aepyceros > Aepyceros melampus. Next base: position 97,834 of record SJXQ01012872.1, read on the forward strand.
AACTGGGTTGTGATTTTCACAAGCATTTCTTAGTCCTGCTTCTCTTAGGCGAGACAGGAAGGCTAGAGGAGCTGAAGTGAGAGAAATGCCCCTCTCCTCCAGGTGACATCAGACTGGTAGAGTAGGTTATTGTGATGGGTAATTCCATGAGGATATTTCACAATGGTTCTTTTTCTTCTACTCCTGCTAAAGTAACCAAAGGATCTTTGTTGTTCACTATAAGAACACGGTGAGGTGCCTGAGAATAAAACCCACAAAACGTGGAGCTTCTCAAGACTATGGTCCTTGATGATTTTTACTCATAAGCTAGTCCAGATGTTTTTAACTCTCTGGATTTGCTTGTCTTTCCAGATTTCAGGGATTCAGTTTGCCCTGCAACCTCACTTTTCTGATGGGTTAAAAAAAATCATTTTCAGTTTGTTCAGATTTTTTTATGTGAGACCATGAATGATGAGTTGTAATGCCTTCACATACTGGCACTGGAACCAGAAGTCAAAAACCTGTGTTGAAATCCGACAGTTATATTCAGTCCAGGGAAAGTTACGTGGTGAGTTTCACTAAAAGAACACTGGTTTAGGAAACAAAACCACATAACCACTAATCTTTTTTCCCTGATTTAAAACTCTATGACTTTCTCCAAATTATAAGCTTTACAAATTTTCCTCAACAGGAAAATAAATATAAAATTCTGATAGAATTATCTGGCAGTTTGAATCCTGGTACAATGAAAGAGTGGGCAGTGGGATCTAGCTAGGTGTCTCACTAGCTCTTTCTCTGCCTTGCTGGTTAGAGCTTCAGCATAATTTTGAAATGGCAGATGACAAGTCTGGGGGAAATGTAGGGAAGACCAAGAGAAATGTAGCTTCTCACCCACAGAGAGCCAGCTTTCAGTTCTCAGTTGGCCATATTCGTGGTACCTAAAATCTAGGATGACCAACCACAGATGTGTGGGCACAACGCAGCTGTGTACAGTACAGACATACTGGTTATATCATGGCAAAAGGACTACACCAGAAAGAAGCACATCGAATGGCTTTAAAAAAGAAAATGTAATATTCCTGGTCAATTCTAACTTTCTATTTGCAAAGATGAAGAATTAGACTCTCTCATTATGCTATAATTGCTATCATTCCACCACACACCCACAGGTGTGTGGGAGAAAAGGACAATAGAAGACAGTCTAAGCAATGCCTGGATTCCCTTTATCTCAGGATTCTAAATATTCTAACAGTTGCCTAGTTTTGGTGATTTCAGGGAATTGAATCTCTGTGAAAAGCACAATTCTGTCCTTTCATAATTTTACTTGAGCAAATTCAAGTTAAATTTTACTTGAGCAAACTCCAAATTCTATTTTGAGCAAGTAAAATTAGCTTTCCAACCAGCCTAATTTTTGCATTCTAGTCTCAACAAATATTTAAGTGTTACTGTGGCTTGAAAGAAGCTATTGATTCTGAAGTAGTGGGTTTTCATCAAGTTGACTATTTTTAAAAACCTGTTTGTATTTTAATTATGATGCAGAACTTAGAGGAACAAATATTTGGTTTTGTACAGACATTATTTTTATTCTGATACCTAAGCTCAGTAAAAGTTAAACCCCCAGACCTCCCCATATATATATCAGGGTTCTTATACAGGTGATGGAAGGAAAGTAAAATGGAAGTACTTTTAAATTACACTTTAAGTTTTAGCAATACATGTGAAATATATTCTTAGAAAAAGGTAATACTCTCAGGGAAAGATTTATAACATTTTAATAAATGTTTTAAAATTGCATTAAAGGAACTAAAATATTCCCAAAGTAAACAGAACATTGTAGGTTCTGTTGAACAATGTATTTGTCATAATGTCTAAGCAACAGGTCATGGATCACAGGCAGTATTTCAAATTTAAACATGGATCATCGCAAATATTATAACAGTGTCATAGGACATAATGAATACTAAAATAGAAAGGAGAAGCTATACTGTTGCAAAAGTAGATCTGTAAATCTTGATCTCAGAAGTTACTCACTGAATCACTCTCCAATGTTGCTCCTGCGGAGTGAGTTATTAAAGTTGATTACAATTATTTACCTAGTAAAAAAAAAATAGCAGAAATCTTTTGGTTTTGTTATCCACTTTTGGAAGAAGGAACTGGCAACCCATTCCAGTATTCTTGCCTGGAGAATCCTGTGGACTGAGGAGCCTGAAGGGCTGCTGTCCATAAGGGTCGCACAGAGTCGGACCGACTGAAGCGACTTAGCATAGCATAGCATAGCATATCCACTTTTGCTTTTATTTTTTTCTAACACAGAGAATGATGGAACTGTAGTTAAATTGCAAATGCTTGGGGAATATTTTGTATCTATGAATTGTTTTATCAGCTATATGAGATCTTACTTAATTCTAATAACTGTAAAATGAAATGTGATCATAATTATCAAAATTAGCAGTACTCCTGAAAATGATAATTACCTTTTACTGGCTACATAATATGTAAAATGGAATCCAAATTTATGATTTTAACAATATAGCAGATAAGATTAATATCCAAAATGAAGATGTAATATAAAGATTGAGTTTAACTAGGCCAAGCATAGATCATCTGATTATCTTCTAGACCAAGAGTCAGCAAACTTAATCTCTAACACGTGTGTGTGCTCAGTTGCTCAGTTGTGTCTGACTCTTTGTGACTCCATGGACTGTAGCCTCCTAGGCTCCTCTGTCCATGGGATTTCTCAGGCAAGAACACTGGAGTGATTGCCACTTCCTTCTCCAGGGGATCTTCCTGACCCAGGGATTGAACCTGCATCTCTTACCTCTCTGGCATTGGCAGGCAGGTTCTTTAGCACTGTGCCGCCTGGGAAGCCTTATTTTCTAACATGAAAAACAATAAATGTTTCAGGCTCTGTGATTCATCTGGTTTTAGTTGCAACTCCTGAATTCCAATGTTTAGGGTGAAGATAGACAAAGACAGTGTATAATCAAGTATGGCTGTGTTTCAGTAAAATTTTACTTATGGCTATGAAAATTAGAATTTCATGTAATTTTTACTTGGCCAAAACATAACAATTTTTCTTTTGAATAGTTTCAACCACTAAACTTTTAGCTTCCATGTGACTAATACAAGGGCCTTAGTTTGCCAACACCTGTTTAGATTTTTAATAATCCCTCCAGTGTTTTGTCAGGAAATTACTTAAGTCCTTCATTGTATAACATATTGTATTACACATTAGATTATGAAAAATCTAGAGATATGAGGCATCTGAACATATAATCCTCATGTATTTCTTCACTCACAGTGTAAGGACATAGTCATGTTTTCAGAAATTATTTGTGAAGCATTAATATAGGTCAGAAAACATCTATTTCTGCTTAATTGACTATATTAAAGCCTTTGAATGTGTGGATCACAATAAACTGTGGAACATTCTGAAAGAGATGGGAATACCAGACCACCTGACCTGCCTCTTGAGAAATCTATATACCAATCAGGAGGCAACAGTTAGAACTGGATATGGAACAACAGACTGGTTCCAAATAGGAAAAAGAGTATGTCAAGGCTGTATATTGTCACCCTGCTTATTTAACTTATATGCAGAGTACATCATGAGAAATGCTGGGCTAGAAGAAGCACAAGCTAGAATCAAGATTGCAGGGAGAAATATCAATAACCTCAGATATGCAGATGACATCACCCTTATGGCAGAAAGTGAAGAGGAACCAAAAAGCCTCTTGATGAAAGTGAAAGAGGACAGTGAAAAAGTTGGCTTAAAGCCCAACATTCAGAAAATTAAGATCATGGCATCTGGTCCCAACACTTCATGGGAAATAGATGGGGAAACAGTGTCAGACTTTATTTTTGGGGGGTCCCAATATCACTGCAGATGGTGATTGCAGCTATGAACTTTAAAAGACACTTACTCCTTGGAAAGAAAGTTATGACCAACATAGACAGCATATTCAAAAGCAGAGACATTACTTTGCCAACAAAGGTCCATCTAGTCAAGGCTATGATTTTTCCAGTGGTCATATATTGATGTGAGAGTTAGATTGTTAAGAAAGCTGAGTGCCGAAGAATTGATGCTTTTGAACTGTGGTGTTGGAGAAGACTCATGAGAGTCCTTGGACTGCAAGGAGATCCAACCAATCCATTCTAAAGCACATCAGTCCTAGGTGTTCTTTGGAAGGACTGATGCTAAAGCTGAAACTCCAGTACTTTGGCCACCTCATGTGAAGAGTTGACTCATTGAAAAAGACTCTGATGCTGGGAGGGATTGGGGGCAGGAGGAGAAGGGGACAACAGTGGATGAAATGGCTGGATGGAATCATCGACTCAATGGACATGAGTTTGGGTGAACTCTGGGAGTTGGTGATGGACAGGGAGGCCTGGCGTGCTTCAATTCATGGAATCCCAAAGAGTCGGACATGACTGAGTGACTGAACTGGACTGAACTGAAAATATAGGCTAGGCACCACTCTGATACTGGAGCTATGAACAAAACAAGTGAGTTGTTACTCATGGGAGAGATTAAATTATAGAGGTGAGTGACAGACTACTAGAAATCATATATATAATAGGATACCAGGTAATAACTGTGAAGAGTTATAATCCAAAATCAACATCAAAGTGGAAATAGTTAATAAGTAGTTTGTTAATCAAATGGGATTATTAAGGAAGGCCTTAAGAAGGTAGACTTGATTTTAAAAAAAGAAGAAGGAAAGAATAAGTCATGGGATAAATGCATAAAGGCATTGAGGAAGATGCCTGTTCCTTGTTTTTGAAGAAAAGTCAAGAGAGGCCATGTAGTTGGAAAATAAAAAAAAAGGTATAATCTGATAGGAGAAAAGGTAAGCAAATTATCAGAGGCTCAGTTCAGTTCAGTCGCTCAGTTATGTCCAACTCTTTGTGACCCATGGACTGCAGCCGCCAGACATCCCTGTCCATCGCCAACTCCCGAAGCTTCCTCAAACTCATGTCCATTGAGTCTATGATGCCATCCAACCATCTTGTCCTCTCTCATCCCCTTCTCCTCGTGCCGTCAATCTTTCCCAGCATCAAGGCCTTTTCAAATGAGTCGGTTCTTTGCATCAGGTGGTAAAAGTATTGGAGTTTCAGCTTCAGGATCTGTCCTTTCAATGAATATTCAGGACAGATTTCGTTTAGGATGGACTGGTTGTATCTCTTTGCAGTCCAAGGGACTCTCAAGAGTCTTTTCCAACACACAGTTCAAAAACATCAATTCCTCAACACCTAGCATTCCTTATAGTCCAACTCTCACATCCATACATGACTACTGGAAAAATCATAGCTTTGACTAGATGGTCATTTTTGGCAAAGTAATGTCTCTGTTTTCATCAGAAGATAGACTATGCAAAAATATTTTGGGCCATAATGAGAACTTCAGATTGCACTCTCAGTTATGGAACTATTGGGCATTTTTGAGCAGAAGAATCATATTTCTATTTAAAAAGATGATTCTAGTTGCTCTCTGAAGAGTGGTAAAAAACAATCCAATAGAGGCTAATCCAGGCAAGAGATGAGAGTGGTTTGCACTAAGGAGTTAGGATTAGTAGTGGGAATAGTGAGCAGTCATAGGAATCAAAATGTTTCTTATTTCCCCAAATTATTAGTTTTAAAATCCTAAATGAGCATATAAATTATTAACTATGAGTATCCTGCACATTGTTTATAGATTCTCAGAAGAAACAAATAGAAAAGATAGAAAAAGCTAGACCTGTATACATATACTAATTTATAATTTAGTATAATTACTTCCACAGATCTGATTTCAAGCCACTAACATGAAGGCACTTAAATCAGTGTTGTGAAGGCTTGGTCACAGTCAGCCTCTCAGGCTGGTGTGAACATCTCCTGTACATCACTGATTCCTTCCAACAACACATATTGAGATGCTCTCAGAGTTTATCTGAACAGTACAGTTATTGATATTTGAATAAATGTGTTTTAACCTCCAAGGTAAATATGCACATCCACATGAAATTTGGGGAAATATAAACAGGAATTTTCAATATAAAGAAAGAAAAAATAAAGTAAATGTATATGGGCCTTGGATAAAACACCAACATTATAAATGAATGTGTTGCTTAATTTCTGACCAGAGTCCCCACATGTCTTGGCCTCTTTAAGTTACATTCTGCCTGGAAGCTTGATCTCATTTCAAGCCACAGGTCAGGCAGACATATAAATGGAAACTGGCATATATACTGTCTTGATGTAAAACAGAAGATAATATAATATGAACAAAAATGCAGGCAGCTCGAACCACTTAAAACCCCTGAAAGTATATTGTAAGTGCTAGAATTTATATTTCTTAGTTCATGCTCTGTATGAGATGAATAGCCATCTCTATTTTAATTACCATCAATTTTGATAATGCAAAATTCAAACTCAGTTCGATCTACAAAGGGTTATTGCAGTTTTTGCCTTAAAATATATGTATCTTTAAATAGTAAAAACAATTATACAGTTTTTGCCTTAAATATATAGTTCTTATCTTTGAATATTAAAAATAATTATATATCAAGTCTATGTAAAATTTCCCTTACAAATGGAGGAAATTATACATTGTTTACAAATAAAGAGAAACTAAAATACTTATTATAAATCAACATGTAAATATAGCAAAGAGTGAAAAGCAGTGTTTTTCATAAGGTGATGCAGATGTACAAAAGTTAATAACAAGGTCACATTGTTGAGCAATTTATGCTCTTGAATAGAAATTTTCCAGCAGTCACAAAATCCAACGTTTACTCAAATTTAATCACTCTTTATAAGAATACTTGTGTATTTCTAAGAATGATTTTCCAGAGACATACAAACTAATATCTGCAAATCAATGCCACATGGGTTCCTGATCTCTGTCACAAGATTATAAAGGCTTGGTTCCATAACCAATAAGGGATTATGCCCAGGATGAATTTCATCTGAGAACTACAAGAGAGAACACATCTTGTTTTGAGTGTATGTTTACCTCTAATAATTTGAAATTTCCTCAAAGAGTTGTATTTCTTTGGTATATTTTCAAATACTAGGAGAACTCCAAAGTGAGTGTACTGGGGACTTTTAGAAAAAAGAAAATGTGGAAGAGGAAACCTGAAACACATACAACAAAGGGAATTGTTAATGAAAAACAGAGTATGACCTTGTGCCCTGGCTCTAATGCCCCCATGGCTGCACTTTGAACAGAACTCAGGGCTCGGGGCTACTGGCAGTGCTCCATTTAAAGGAGAACAAGTCTAAATCCTAGGCACATAAAGCTTCTTCTATAAGTGAATTTTCTAGTCACTAAGCAGGCAACCTCTGACACTCGTTAAAGTAGGTTGTTTTCTTCAATATGTAGCACATATTGGAAATGTGAGATGTGAGGAAGGCAAAGTTATGGTTTGTCTACTAATGTAAAAAAAAGTAGAATTCACAGCAAAATTGTTCCTAAGAAGGAACAATTTATTATCTGTTCTCTCCTGGACCATGTTTCAAATGCAGAAGCCTACCATATTATTACTAAAAGCTCCTTCTCTAATATTTCTCTTCCTCTGTTGCAGAGTTCCCTGTGTTTCCTTTCTTCTCTCAAATAGTTATGCAAATATACCCTTGTTTTGGCACCTGCTCTTTGTCTAACCCCTAAACTTTTACAGAATTCTATATTTTCAAAAAAATTAAAAAGAAGATTAAACAATTAATTTGTTTAATAACTATAAGCCAGATTTATGCCTGGGATTTTAAATAATTCAAAAAAAAAAAACACACAAATATAACCTAAAAGAGTTATCCTAGACTTTAGAATCTGGAAAAGAAAACTGGTATTAATCAAAGAGCTCCTCAAGTAAATGTAACATTGCAAAGGTAACTGCTGCCATGAATGAGAGATACTAAGTGACATATTAGCATCTACTAGTGAGTGATGTACTCAAGAAGGACAAGAAAGTTTTATCTTTGGAAATTATGATTGGAGTTGGGTATAGATATGAAGTGTTAATTTGAAGATGAAGGGGGTAGGGGTACAGAAGTAATAAAAACTGTAGATTTTCTATAGTTCAGTTCAGTTCAGTCACTCAGGCATGTCTGACTCTTTGCAACCCCATGAATTGCAGCGTGCCAGGCCTCCCTGTCCATCACCAACTCCTGGAGTTCACTCAAACTCACGTCCATCAAGTCAGTGATGCCATCCAGCCATCTCATCCTTTGTCGTCCCCTTCTCCTCCTGCCCCAATCCCTCCCAGCATCAGAGTCTTTTCCAAAGAGTCAACTCTTCTTATGAGGTGGCCAAAGTACTAGAGTTTCAGCTTTAGCATCTTTCCTTCCAAAGAAATCCCAGGGTTGATCTCCTTCAGAATGGACTGGTTGGATCTCCTTGCAGTCCAAGGGACTCTCAAGAGTCTTCTCCAGCACCACAGTTCAAAAGCATCAATTCTTCGGCACTCAGCCTTCTTCACAGTCCAACTCTCACATCCATACATGACTACTGGAAAAATCATAGCCTTGATGAGACAGACCTTTGTTGGCAACATAATGTCTCTGCTTTTTGATATGCTATCTAGGTTGGTCATAACTTTCCTTCCAAGGAGTAAGTGTCTCTTAATTTCATGGCTGCAATCACCATCTGCAGTGATGTTGGAGCCCCCAAAAATAAAGTCTGACACTGTTTCCACTGTTTCCCCATCTATTTCCCATGAAGTGATGGGACCAGATGCCATGATCTTCGTTTTCTGAATGTTGGGCTTTAAGCCAACTTTTTCACTGTCCTCTTTCACTTTCATCAAGAGGCTTTTTAGTTCCTCTTTACTTTGTGCCATAAGGGTGATGCCATCTGCATACCTGAGGTTATTGATATTTCTCCTGGTAACCTTGATTCCAGCTTGTGCTTCTTCCAGCCCAGCGTTTCTCATTATATACTCTGCATAGAAGTTAAATAAGCAGGGTGACAATATACAGCCTTGACGTACTCCTTTTCCTATTTGGAACTAGTCTGTTTTTTCATGTCCAATTCTAACTTTGCCTCCTGACCTGCATATAGGTTTCTCATGACCTAAATTAAATCCCTTATGACTATACAGTGGAAGTGAGAAATAGATTTAAGGGACTAGATCTGATAGACAGAGTGCCTGATGATCTATGGACAGAGGTTTGTGACATTGTACAGGAGACAGGGATCAAGACCATCCCCAAGAAAAAGAAATGCAAAAAAGCAAAATGTTTTTTTGAGGAGGCCTTACAAATAGCTGTGAAAAGGACAGAATTGAAAAGCAAAGGGGAAAATGAAAGATATACCAATTTAATGCAGAGTTCCAAAGAATAGCAAGGAGAGATAAGAAAGACTCCATCAGTGATCAATGCCAAGAAATAGAGGAATACAATAGAATGGGAAAGACTAGTGATTTCCTCAAGATAATTAGAGATACCAAGAGAACATTTCATGCAAAGACAGAAATGGTATGAACCTAACAGAAGCAGAAGATATTAAGAAGTGGCAAGAATACACAGAGGAACTGTACAAAAAGATCTTCATGATGCAGATAATCACGATGCTCTGATCACTCACCTAGAGCCAGACATCCTGGAATGTGAAGTCAAGTGGGCCTTAGAAAGTATCACTATGAACAAACCTAGTGGAGGTGATGGAATTCCAGTTGAGCCTGTTTCAAATCCTGAAAGATGATGCTGTGAAAATGGTGCACTCAATATGTCAGCAAATTTGGAAAACTCAGCAGTGGCCACAGGACTGGAAAAGATCAGTTTTCATTACAATCACAAAGAAAGGCAATACAAAGAATGCTAAAGCTACTAACAATTGCACTCATCTCACACACTAGTAAAATAATGCTTAAAATCCTCCAAGCCAGGCCTTAGCAATATGTGAACTATGAACTTCTAGATGTTCAAGCCGGTTTTAGAAAAGACAGAGGAACCAGAGATCAAATTGCCAACATCCTCTGGATCATCGAAAAAGCAAGAGAATAACAGAAAAACATCTGCTTCTGCTTTTTTGACTGTGCCAAAACCTTTGACTGTGTGGACACAATATACTGTGGAAAATTCTGAAAGAAATGGGAATGCCTGACCACCTGACCTGCCTCCTGAGAAATATATATACAGGTCAGGAGGCAACAGTTAGAACTGGACATGGAAAAACAGACTGGTCCGCATAGGAAAAGCAGTATGCCAAGGCTGTATATTGTCACCCTGCATATTTAGCTTATATGCAGAGTACATCATGAGAAATGCTGGGCTGGAGGAAGCACAAGTTAGATTAAGATTGCCAGAAGAAATATCAATAACCTAAGATATGCAGATGACACCACCCTTATGACAGAAAATGAAGAAGAACTAAAGAGCCTCTTGATGAATGTGAAAGAGGAGAGTGAAAAACTTGGCTTAAAATTCAACATTCAGAAAACTAATATCATGGCATCCAGTCCCATCACTTCATGGGAAATAGATGGGGAAATAGTGGAAACAGTGTCAGACTTTATTTTTCTGGGCTCCAAAATCATTGCAGATGGTGAGTGTAGCCATGAAATTAAAAGATGCTTACTCTTTGGAAGGAGTATTATGACCAACCTAGATAGCATATTAAAAAGCAGAGACATTATTACTTTGTCAGCGAAGGTCCATCTAGTCAAGGCTATGGTTTTCCCAGGGTCATGTATGGATATGAGAGTTGGAGTATAAATTAAGCCAAGCACTAAAGAACTGATGTTTTTGAACTGTGGGTTGGAGAAGACTCTTGAGAGTCTCTTGGACTGCATAGAGATCCGACCAGTCCATCCTAAAGGAGATCAGTTCTGGGTGTTCACTGGAAGAACTGATGTTGAAGCTGAAACTCCAATACTTTTGCCACCTGATGTGAAGAGCTGACTCATTTGAAAAGACCCTGATGTTGAGAAAGATTGAGGGCAGGAATAGAAAGGGACAACAGATGATGAGATGGCTGGATGGCTTCACCAGCTCAGTGGACATTTTGAACTGTGGGTTGGAGAAGACTCTTGAGGGTCTCTTGGACTGCATAGAGATCCGACCAGTCCATCCTAAAGGAGATCAGTTCTGGGTGTTCACTGGAAGAACTGATGTTGAAGCTGAAACTCCAATACTTTTGCCACCTGATGTGAAGAGCTGACTCATTTGAAAAGACCCTGATGTTGAGAAAGATTGAGGGCAGGAATAGAAGGGGACAACAGATGATGAGATGGTTGGATGGCTTCACCAGCTCAGTGGACATTGGTTTGGGTAGACTCTGGCAATTGGTTATGGACAGGAAGGCCTGGCGTGCTGCAGTTCATGGGGTCACAAAGAGTGGGACTTGACTGAGCGACTGAACTGAATTGAAATGGGAAGTTACTGAACTCTTTCAAGTATGAAATACTATATAATTATATTTTTGTTTCAGAAATATTTCTCTAGTTTCAGTGAGGATGTAAAAAGAACAACAACTACAGGCAATAACTGATATAACTGCTCACTTTAAAAAACAAGAGTTGATTGGGAGTTCGTGTATGCTCGTGGCTGATTCATGTCGATGTGTAGCAAAACGAATACAGTATTGTAAAGCAAAACAAACTAAAAAAATAAAAATTAATTAAAAAAAAAACAGGAGTAGTCTAGAAAAAGATCATGGGAGGTTAAATAGCACTGGGGTATGGAGATGAAAATAGATACATGGATTAAAAAACAAAACAAAAACCTTCCTTATGTAACCACAGTGTTGGCATTTTGTTGATCTGTGGCTTAAATACACCTTTTAATACTATTTTAACTTATGGGTAACATTTGTGTCCTTTTAAAATGTATCATCTATATTCTATATTCTAAACTGCTGCTGCTAAATCACTTCAGTCATGTCCGACTCTGTGTGACCTCGTGGACTGCAGCCTACCAGGCTCCTCCATCCATGGGATTTTCCAGGCAAGAGTACTGGAGTGGGTTGCCATTGCCTTCTCCTACATTCTAAACTAGATTATATGTAATTTAAAGGCAATGACAAAACATTTCATTTCATGATACGTAAAAAGGGAATCACAGAGCTCCATATGTCAGGAGGTAAGTCCATTCTGGAAATACCCACATCAATATCAATCCAATTTGCCTAAGATACTAGCAGGACAATTCCCACCAAGGTCATCAAATAGATCTTCACTGCTAGACTTGCTCACCTGCTACTCTTTTACCAATTGTTGCCTCTTTCCATTTCCCCCAATTTTTTCACTGTACTGTCTGGATTTCACCTTCTATGACATCTTCTTTCTTCCTTCAGATAATTATTCTTTCCTTCTGACTGAAATCTATAATGCTTGAAGATTGTAGCTTCACATTTTTACTCAATTTTATTATAATCCTTGGTTATTAAATAATATATTGAGTAAATTGTCAATAATCTTTCCTCTTAGAAACCGAGCTTCCTCTCTTTAGTCATGTGCTCCATCTGCTCACTCCCTGCTGTTAACTTAGGCTTCTCCTTTATCACTAACAGTAAGTCCCTCCAACATATAATTTCCAAGGACACCATTAAAAACTCTCTGGCACACTCCCTTTCTTATTCCTAGCTAAACTCACCCCACTTGCAATCTTCACTGATTGATTTTGTCAGTTTTCCAGGTACCACAGCCTCATAAAATCTTCACATCTTCCTTATCCAGCCTACACAAATTGCTATATATTCAGTTCTTTTCATGCACCCTTATTCCTTTTTATCTCTGTTATTCTGGCCTGGCAAAACACCAATCTGTTAAATTTGAATTTCTATTTTACAACTTCTCAAGATAGCTAAACACAGCTTGGAAAAATGTGCAGTCTCAATGACTGATCTTACTTTATTTTTATGACCACCAACATGAATTAGACACCTAGTGTTACTATCCAATTCTGTAATGTTTACTGAACACATTTACTCTTGTACAAAATCCTCTCTCTAAAATTTGATAACCCCATTCTTCATTCATAAGTGATAAAAGTGCATAAAATTTTCAACAAGAGGATAGAAATAATTAGAAAATGGTCTCCACCAAATCTCTCCATAAGTTATATCAATGCACTTGCATCTTTAAACATATATTCTGATATTCCTTTTCTTAGAAAGGATGACTCTCTATGTTCCACTTTTGGACAAATCCCATTCCTCTCTTTTCTACTTAAGGGCATCCCAAGGGTGATTTTTGCTTCTTTCTTTATCACTGCTGCTGCTGCTAAGTCACTTCAGTCGTGTCCGACTTGGTGCAACCCCATAGACGGCAGCCCACCAGGCTCCCCTGTCCCTAGGATTCTCCAGGTAAGAACACTGGAGTGGGTTGCCATTTCCTTCTCCAATGCATGAAAGTGAAAAGTGAAAGTGAAGTCGCTCAGTCGTGTCTGACTCTTAGCGATCCCATGGACTGCAGCCTACCAGGTTTCTCCGCCCATGGAATTTTCCAGGCAAGAGTACTGGAGTGGGGTGCCATTGCCTTAGGATTGATCTTTTCCTGGATTATTTATATCAGCATATAAGCAGTATTTAATATCTCCCTGGCTTCCTAGTGGCTCTAGTGGTAAAAGAACCTGCCTGCCAATGTAGGAGATGTAAGACACGCAGGTTTGATCCCTGGGTTGGGAAGTTGTCCTGGAGAAGTATATGGCAACCCACTCCAGTATTCTTGCCTGTAGAATCCCATGGATATAGAGTATACATCATAGTGAGAATTGCCAAGTTTTATGACAAGGATATAGGGATGAGGAAAGAACTGAAGTCAGTAATCCAATATATATATATAATGCATCCCTTTCATCGTAGTAATTCTTACCTCTCTCCACTATTAATAAAATATTCTTGCTCTATCATGGCCAGCAAAAATCAAACTGAATCATGTCTTCAAATTTACATTCTGTATAAGATACAGTCACCCACCTCCAAGCACAAAGATACAGACACAATGATGGAAAGGGACAAAATTGCTATAGTAAACTTTCCCATTCCAAAGGGAGAAAAATACATTCCACACAGTAATTTTTGCTCCAAAAATTTTTTGAAAACAAACTTGAAAATCTGACAAGCACTCTAAACTCCAGTTCTTCTCTCTGGAAGGGCTTCTATGATGGTTCAGTGGGTAAAGAATTCACCTAAAAGCAGGAGACACAGGTCCAGCCCTAGGCTGGGAAGATTCCTTAGAGAAGGAAATGGTTAACCCACTCTAGTATTGTTGCCTGGAAAAGTCCCATGGGGAGAGGAGCCTGTTAAGCTGCTGTCCAAATGGTTGCAATTAATCACTGCTCCTCAGGAAAGCCTTCACAGTCTTTTCCAGTAAAAGGTCCATCTAGTCAAGGCTATAGTTTTTATAGTGGTCATGTATGGATATGAGAGTTGGACTATGAAGAAGGCTGAGCGCTGAAGAATTGATGCTTTTAAACTGCGGTGTTGGAGAAGACTCTTGAGAGTCCCTTGGACTGCAAGGAAATCCAACCAATCCATTCTAAAGAAGATCAGCCCTGGGATTTCTTTGGAAGGAATGATGCTGAAGCTGAAACTTGGCCACATCATATGAAGAGTTGACTTATTCGAAAAGACTCTGATGCTGGGGGGGATTGGGGACAGGAGGAGAAGGGGATGACAGAGGATGAGATGGCTGGATGGCATCACCGACTGGATGGGCGTGAGTCTAAGTGAACTCCGGGAATTGGTGATGGACAGGGAGGCCTGGCTGTGCGATTCATGGGGTCGCAAAGAGTTGGACACAAGTGAGCGACTGAACTGAACTAGATCCTGTAATCAAGGTAATCTTTACTGTTATTTTCCTTGGCCCTTCTTAAAAGGAACACTAATGTGGTACATCTTTTGAATATGAAGCTTTCTTAGCCTGCTTCTTTACTGTACAAAGTTATTGGCCCAGAAGTTGTTTTATATCCAGAAGAATCTTGCCTACTTTAGTACAGACAGTGTTTTGTTTCTTTTTTTTTTCCAGTATATACAGTTCTAAGCTTCATTGGTTTTCAAAATATTTAATCTCATGTAGCATCATGTTCTAATAATCACAGCCAGTTTCTTTTATAGAAATACTGGTCCCTCTAGACTCAAAAACAGTTATTTTGGGTGCATTAGGTAACTGAACATCTAATTCTGTTGTCTGCTACTTCTGTAGATATTTTTGATCACATCAATTTGATTCCCTGTGCACTCAAAGATTTTTGATTAAATGCCAAACAACTAAAAAATTGGGGGATTAAATTCAGTCTGATTGTTTTTTCTTTCAGAAAAGGCACTAGCAAATACCAGATCCATTTATCCATTTTCCATTAAGATAATTTGAAGCTGAATCTCAGGGCCTATGGTAGCTACTTAGTTCCAGTTTTCATTATTCTTAGAATATATTTCTGCTTGATCCCAATCAAACATGGTAACTAGGGATTCTCCCCTATTCTTTAGACTCTGATGTCCAAATATTATTTCCTATCTGTCATATCTGTCAGAAGTTCTGCTCAATTGCTCAGCTTCTTCATTAGCTTTTGCTCAATTAGAATAGTTTAAATCAGAAATCTATAAACAGGGCCTCAAAATATAGGCTAAAATTTTTATTTGTAAGACTTTGGTCTAGCAATTTTTTTTTTTAAATTTTATTAGCTCTCAAATTCAGTTTACTCTGTCATGTCCAACTCTTTTCAATACCACGGACTGCAGCAAGCCAGGCTTCCCTGTCAATTATCAACTGCCAAAGTTTATTCAAACTCAGCTCATTGAATTGATGATATTATCCAACCATTTCATCCCCTGTTGTCCCCTTCTCCTCCCACTTTCAATTTTCCCAGCATTGAGGGTCTTTTCAAATGAGTCAATTCTTCACATTCAGTTCAGTTCAGTTCAGTTGCTCAGTTGTGTCCTACTCTTTGCGACCTCATGAATTGCAGCACCCCAGGCCTGCCTGTCCATCAGCACCCCAGGCCTGCCTGTCCATCACCAACTCCTGGAGTTCACTCAAACTCACATCCATCGAGTCTGTGATGTCATCCAGCCATCTCATCCTCTGTCATCCCCTTCTCCTCCTGCCCCTAATCCCTCCCAGCATCAGAGTCTTTTCCAGTGAGTCAGCTCTTCACAGGAGGTGGCCAAAGTACAGGAATTTCAGCTTTAGCATCTTTCCTTCCAAAGAACACCCAGGACCGATCTCCTTTAGAATGGACTGGTTGGATCTCCTTGTAGTCCAAGGGACTCTCAAGGGTCTTCTCCAACACCACAGTTCAAAAGCATCAATTCTTTGGTGCTTACCTTTCTTCACAGTCCAACTCTCACATCCATACATGACCACTGGAAAAACCATAGCTTTGACTAGATGGACCTTTGTAGGAAAAGTAACGTCTCTGCTTTTTAATATGTTGTCTAGGCTGGTCATAACTTTTCTTCCAAGGAACAAGCATCTTTTTATTTCATGGCTGCATTCACCATCTGCAGTGATTTTGGAGCCCCCTCAAAATAAAATCAGTACTGTTCCCATTGTTTCCCCATTGATTTGCCATGAATTGAAGGGACCAGATGCCATGATCTTAGTTTTCTGGATGTTGAGTTTTAAGCCAACTTTTTCACTCTTCTCTTTCACTTTCATCAAGAGGCTCTTTAGTTCTTCACTTTCTGCCACAAGGGTGGTATTATCTGCATATCTGAGGTTATTGATATTTTTTCTGGCAATCTTGATTCCAGCTTTTGGTTCATCCAGCACAGCATCTAATGATGTACTCTGCATATAAGTTAAATAAGTAGGTGACAATATACAGCCTTGACATACTCTTTCCCCGATTTGGAACCAGTCTGTTGTTCCATGTTCAGTTCTAACTGTGGGTTCCTAACCTGCATACAGATGTCTCAAGAGCCAGGTCAGGTGGTCTGGTATTCCTATCTCTTAAAGAATTTTCCATAGTTTGTTGTGATCCACACAGTCAAAGGCTTTGACATAGTAAATAAAGCAGAAATGGATTTTTTTGGGGGGAACTCTCTTGCTTTTTTGATGAACCAGCAGATGTTGGTGATTTGATCTCTGGTTCCTCTGCCTTTTCTAAAACCAGCTTGAACATCTGGAAGCCTGGCTTGGGGAATTTTGAGCATTACTTTTACTAGTATGTGAGATGAGAAAAACTGTGTAAGAGCCAGGTCAGGTGGTCTGGTATTCCTATCTCTTAAAGAATTTTCCATAGTTTGTTGTGATCCACACAGTCAAAGGCTTTGACATAGTAAATAAAGCAGAAATGGATTTTTTTGGGGGGAACTCTCTTGCTTTTTTGATGAACCAGCAGATGTTGGCGATTTGATCTCTGGTTCCTCTGCCTTTTCTAAAACCAGCTTGAACATCTGGAAGCCTGGCTTGGGGAATTTTGAGCATTACTTTTACTAGTATGTGAGATGAGAAAAACTGTGTGGTAGTATGAGCATTCTTTGGCATTGCCTTTCTTTGGGAAGCTCTCTAATACCTCTAGATTATTTTTTTTCTTTCCATTTAAGTCAAGTTTTCTAGTTATTCCCTATGGGAGTTTTTGCCCATTACTGGAAGGAAATAAGCTATTTTAATCTCATATTAATAGTTATATGATCATAAGTAAACAGGTAACTTTTAGAAGACTGAGCTAGCTCATATTTAAAATATGAATACACATATTCCATGGTCTTTATCAGAATTATAAGGAGGTAATGCTTTTAATACTGAACTATAGATTTTATGCTTGCTGTAATATAAAGGCCTAATAAAAGTTACTAATCACTATTATTAGTACTCATTTTAGTTCATTAACTCTACATTATGTATCTTATTTAACTTTTAGTTTATTTTTTTAAATGTATGGTATACAGTGGAAAATGTATTCCCCAAACTGAACTTCTCTTAGTATCATCTTGTTAATATCATCTTATCATCATCTTATTTGATCTAGGAATATAAGATAAAGTAGTAAAAGATCATCCATGTCTTCTCTTTTGTGACCTCATGGACTGTAGCCCTCCAGGCTCCTCTGTCCATGGAATTCTCCAGGTAAGAATACTGGAAAGGTTTGCCATTTCCTTCTCCAGGAGATATTCCTGACCCAGGGATCAAATCCAAGTCTCTTGCATTACAGGCAGATTCTTTACCATCTGAGCCACTAGGAAAGCCTGATAAAAGATAAGTCCAATTTTGTTGGATTGACTAACAGAATGGATGGGTGGCCACTAAGATTGGAAAAATTGTAATTAAAAGTGGTGTGGTGCAAAATTCCAGGCTGTTCCCCAGTGATCGCTGATTATTATATAAATGTGATGTATAAACTCTTCCCATATGAGAAGGGCTAGCGTGTGCAACTAGAAGGATTTTGTGGAAATGACAGTGCTACTTCCAAGGCTAGTTCATAAAAGACATTATGAGTATTTCCCTTATTTTTTCAGGAAACATACCACAGGAAACTAAACATTATGTCATGAGGGTACACATAAAGGCCTATCAGCTCAGTTCAGTTCAGTCGCTCAGTCGTGTCCGACTCTTTGTGACCCCATGAATCGCAGCATACCAGGCCTCCCTGTCCATCACCAACTCCCGGAGTTCACTCAGACTCGCGTCCATCCAGTCAGTAATGCCATCCAGCCAGCTCATCCTCGGTCGTCCCTTTCTCCTCCTGCCCCCAATCCCTCCCAGCATCAGAGTCTTTTCCAATAAGTCAACTCTTCGCATGAGGTGGTCAAAGTACCAGAGTTTCAGCTTCAGCATCATTCCTTCCAAAGAAATCCCAGGGCTGATCTTCTTTAGAATGGATTGGTTGGATCTCCTTGCAGTCCAAGTGACTCTCAAGAGTCTTCTCCAACACCACTGTTCAAAAGCATCAATTCTTTGGCACTCAGCCTTCTTCACAGTCCAACTCTCACATCTATACATGACTACTGGAAAAACCATAGCCTTGACTAGATGGACCTTTGTTGGCAAAGTTACTCTGCTTTTCAATATGCTATGTAGGTTGGTCATAACTTTTCTTCCAAGGAGTAAGCGTCTTTTAATATCATTGCAATCACCATCTGCAGTGATTTTGGAGCCCCCCAAAAATAAAGTCTGACACTGTTTCTGCTGTTTCCCTATCTATTTCCCATGACATGATGGGACCAGATGCCATGATCTCCGTTTTCTGAATGTTGATAGAAAAGCATTAAACATATACTGGGAGGAATTTGGGGCATACATCAAGAGCGAACCTGCAACACATGTCAGTGAACTTTCCTGGAAATGAGTCTTCCAGCTCTAGTTAAGCCTTCAGATGAATGTAGTCCCATGTGAGATCTTGACTACAAACCTGTACTAGAAACACTAAGCTGACCCATTCCTGTATGAGACAATGTTTATTGCTTTAAGCTTCTAAGCTTTGGCATAACATTTTGCATAAATGAATAATGAAAATGTCAGGTTTTATGGGGCGGAAAGTTTGGCTTTGGACAAAGTAGCAGATATCTGTGGTCCTATGTGAATAATTTCCCAAAGGAATAAATATAGGTAGATAGACCAAAGTACAAGAACAGAGTTATGATGCACTCTGACAATATAGATTATATATGTTATAGATTACAACAATATAATTTATTTTTGTTTCTATAAAATACAAACTCTGATACATTTGCCTATTCTGTACTTTTTTTTTCCTTTACTACTGCGTAAAATATACATGCATGTGTATTGGTAAAAATTTTCCAGGAAAAAAAAAAAAACCTCACAGCATCTGTGTGTGTTTTTAAAATAAATAAATGTGGATGATTCCTTTTGAGTACAATTCACATTCAAAATCTCCCATTGGGAATGAGTAGAAAATCTGGACTGAATAGGAAAAAAAAAAATCTGTTTGAAGGCATAGGAGAGTTAACGAGAAAACATTATTGAGTCAAGGTTTGGAGACGAAAGAAACCCAGAATTGTGAGCCTGTATACTGGGATCACTTATTTTATAGATATCTGACTGGGACTTTCTTTCTGATTTTTCTTTCATCTACTCTGACAATTGAAGATCCCAGTAACCACCATCATCAGCACATTTGTTCATTTGATTAATTCCATATTTCATTGAAGTTGGTTTCAGAATTGCTTCTCCACTTACCACTACCATAAGCATATCTACTAAAAAGATGTCAGGATTTCTTGGCATTTTGATCTTTAATCCCCACAGCATATTCAATTACATAGTATATGTGTGCTTCTAAGTTATCTAAGTTTTATCTTATCTGCTTATTTTCTTTCTTCCCTTTCTCCCTCTCTGTTATTCCCTTCCTTCTTCCCTGTCTCTCTTCTTTTTTCTCTTTCAATGTGGTTGCTGCTGCTAAGTTGCTTCAGTCAGGTCTGACTCTGTGCGACCGCATAGATGGCAGCCCATTAGGCTCCCGCATCCCTGGGATTCTCCAGGCAAGAACACTGGAGTGGGTTGCATGTGCATATTCAATTACATAGTATATGTGTGCTTCTAAGTTATCTAAGTTTTATCTTATCTGCTTATTTTCTTTCTTCCCTTTCTCCCTCTCTGTTATTCCCTTCCTTCTTCCCTGTCTCTCTTCTTTTTTCTCTTTCAATGTGGTTGCTGCTGCTAAGTTGCTTCAGTCAGGTCTGACTCTGTGCGACCGCATAGATGGCAGCCCATTAGGCTCCCGCGTCCCTGGGATTCTCCAGGCAAGAACACTGGAGTGGGTTGCATGAAAGTGCTTAGGGTATTCATTTGTAGTATACCTTTTAGGTTCATTTCTTCCAGTTTGCTTTTAAGGTTTTTCCCCTCTTTCCTCAATCTTACTGATTTATTTTATAGGCACAATATTAACATGATTTTAAAAGTGAAAGTTGTGTAAAAGGTATACTTTGAAAAATAGCTCATCACTCACTTTTGTGTCCATTTACCCAATACCTAGGGGCTTCCCAGTTGTCTCTGTGGTAAAGAATCTGCCTGCCTATGTAGGAAATATGGTTCAGGAAGGCCCCCTGGAGAAGGAAATGCCAACTCACTCTGGTATTCTTGCCTGGGAAACTCCATGGACAGAGGAGCCTGGGGAGCTACAGTCCATGGGGTTACAAAGAGCTGGACAAGGCTTAGAGACTGAGCACAAGGAATATGGCCCCATACCTATCCCATTCCTTATATGTATTGTGATTTGTCTTTCTAATGTTTCTTCTCATAATGATAACAGTTATATGTCCATTTTCCTATTTTCACTTACTTACAGAAAACATAACATATATATTCTTTTTCCACTTTTTAATTTTTATTTGTTCACTAAATCACATCACTTGAAAATCCCTCTAAGCCTGCTTCATATAGCTTTTCATTATAATTTTTGTAAAATTGTATTAAAATGCATTTCAATCACTAAAATGTGTCTCTCTTATATCGCTTCTGTTGGATACCCAATAGTCACTTCAAACTTTCAAACTTAATGTCTGCATTTGAGATGATGTTTTTGGTCCACAAAATTCCCATGGACAAATTTAATTTTTGCATATAATCTCTGTGAACATATAGACCATTGGATAATTACACTTTCTTTCCTGCCATTTGGCATTTACTAAATTTTATTCTTTGTACTATTTTTGTTCTTGGAATACGTTATTCATCCTATCACTACTACTTCCATCTTGTATTATCTTCCTTAATAGCTCATTGTTTTGGGGATTCCCCTCCATTTTAGTCTAATTTACATTTGCTTGTCAAACTATGATTTTTAAAATATGCTTTCTTAAATTCATTGCATTCACAACCCATAATATCTCTTTACTATTTATTTCAACATGTTAAAATATCATTCCTTGGATGCTAATGATCTTTCTTCTGGGGTTTTTCCTTAATTATGTCAATTATTGTCTATAATTTCTCACATCTTGATCACATACTATAAGTTCACTTTGGCCTAATTTTGATTAAACTATTCCTATAAACTAAAATGCTCTCATCTGATAATCTAAATGGATCATATTTCATGATTCTCCTATAACTGGTCTTTACCACATGCCTTTGAAGTTCAGTTACATTCCTCAATCATTAAGTTATCATGCAACTGCATAAAAATATTGTTCATCTCTATAAGTTTGATGAAATAAATTATGTGAAATATTGCTTTTCAATACTTCACGAAAAAAGCTGTTATTAACACATAATTTCCTGAATAATTAAAAAATATATTTCAGAAGTACTTGAGTTATATTTCATTGTAAGAAATTAAAATTATTTATACATTTTATTTTTTATTTTTTTAATTTTTAGTTTTACTTTAATTTACTTTACAATACTGTATTGGTTTTGCCATACATTGACATGATTCCACCACTGGTGTACATGAGTTCCCAATCCTGAACCTCCCTCCCCCCGCCCTCCCCATATCATCTCTCTGGATCATCCCTGTGCACCAGCCCAAGCATCCTGTATCCTGTATTGAACATAGACTGGCGATTCATTTCTTACATGATAGTATACATGTTTCAATGCCATTCTCCCAAATCATCCCACCCTCTCCCTCTCCCTCAGAGTCCAAAAGTTCATTCTATACATCTGTGTCTCTTTTGCTGTCTCGCATACAGGGTTATCATTACCATGTTTCTAAATTCCATATATATGTGTAAGTATACTGTATTGGTGTTTTTCTTTCTGGCTTACTTCACTCTGTATAATCGGCTCCAGTTTCATCCATCTCATTAGAACTGATTCAAATGTATTCTTTTTAATGGCTGAGTAATACTCCATTGTGTATATGTACCACAGCTTTCTTATCCATTCATCTGCTGATGGACATCTAGGTGTTTCCATGTCCTGGCTATTATAAACAGTGCTGCAATGAACACTGGGGTACATGTGTCTCTTTCAATTCTGGTCTCCTCAGTGTGTATGCTCAGCAGTGGGATTGCTGGGTCATATGGCAGTTCTATTTGCAATTTTTAAAGGAATCTCCACACTGTTCTCCATAGTGGCTGTACTAGTTTTCTTTATGTTGTTTTTATTAATATGGATATTAAAGTCATTTTGCCTATTTCCAAGCAACTGTGGACTTTGAGATTCTATTTTTAAGGTTGTACTGTTAATAATTACTGTTATTAATATGAAAACTATTATCTTACAAGACTGATGGATTCTTTTTCATCTTTATTTAGTGAAGAGTATGCTATATATTATGACTGAGAAATAAACAAAGATTAACTTCACTGGAAATAGAACACAAAAAACCTGTATGCAGAAAACCATAAGACACTGATGACAGAAATCAAAGATGACACAAACAGGTGGAGATATAGACCATGTTTTTGGATTGAAAGAATCAACGTAAAAATGACTCTATTGCCCAAGGCAATCTACATATTCATTGCAATCCTTATCAAATTACCAATGATATTTTTTCACAGAACTAAAAACAATTTACAATTTGTATGGAAACACTAAAGATCTCATATAGCCAAAGCAATCTTGAGAATGAAAACAGAGCTGGAGGAATCAGGCTCCCTGACTTGGATTATGCTACAAATCTGGGAAAACTAGACAGCTATATGTAAAAGAATAAAATTAGGACACTCCCTAACATCATACACAAAATTAAACTCAAAACAGATTAAAGACCTAAATGTAAAATCAGACACTATAAAATCCTTAAGGGAAAACATAGGCAGAACAACATTCTGTGACATAAATTGCAATATCATTTTGATCCACCCTTTACAGTAATGAAAATAAAAAAAATAAACAAATGGGAACTAATTAAACTTAAGATCTTTTACACAGCAAAGGAAACCATATATAAGGTGAAAAGACACCCTCAGAATGGGAGAAAATATTTGCAATGAAGAAACTGACAAAGGGTTAATCTCCAAAATACACAAGCAGCTCATAAAGCTCTCTCTTAAAAAAAAATAATAAATCCAATCAAAAATGGGTGGAAGACCTAAACAGATATTTTCCCAAAGAAGACATATAGATGGGCAAGAAACATATGAAAAGATGCTCAACATCACTCATCATAAGAGAAATGTAAATCAAAACTACAATGCGGTATCATCTCACAATGTTCAGAATGGTCGTCATCAAAAAATCCACAAACAGTAAATACTGGAAAGGGTGTGGAGTAAAGGGAATCATCCTGTGGGAATGTAAACTGATACAATCACTATGGAGGACAGAATGGGGTTCCTTAAAAACTAGTAATAAAAATACCATATGACCCAGCAATCCCATTACTGGGCACATACCCTGATAAAACCATAATTCAGAAAGACACATGTACCCCAGTGTTGACTGCAGCACTATCTACAATAGCCAGGACATGGAAGTCACCAAAATGTCCATCAGGATATGGATGGATAAAGATGTGGCACATATATATATAATGGAATATTACAACTACAAAAAAAGAATGAAATTGGGTCATTTGTAGTAATGGAGTAATGTAGAGTCTGTCATGCACAGTGAAATAAGTCACAAAGAGAAAAATATCATTTAGTAATGCACATAAATGGAATCTAGAAAAAATGGTCCTGGAGAAGGGAATGGCAACCCACTCCAGTATTCTTGCCTCCCCTCCCAAAAAAAAGGGGGGCTCAGGAGAAGGAAATGGCATCCCACTCCAGTACTCTTGCCTGAAAAATCCCAGGGATGGAGGAGCCTGGGAGGCTACAGTCCATGGGGTCACAAAGAGTCGGACATGACTGAGCGACTTCACTTCAACCTATTTTCAGGGCAGATTTGTGAATATGTTTGGGGGAGGTTGTGGAGAAGAGAGCAAGATGAATTGAGAAGCATTGACATATATAGACAACAATGTGTGTAAAATTGACACTATCATGAATTACTTTTGTACCAACCTAATAGCTAAAGGGAAACTGCTGTATAGCACAGGGATCTCAGCTCAGTGCTCTGCAATGACTGGGGAAAGGGTAGTCAAGAGGGTCAAGGGGGTAGGGTATATGTATATGTATACATATAGCTGATTCATGTTGTATGGTAGAAACCAATTGTTGCAAAGAAATTATATTCCAATAAAAAACCAAAAATCTTTTAAAATTAATCATAAAATAGCTGTGAAATGAACCATTCTTTGTCAGTTTTAAAAATAGCTGATAACCCTGTGATACCTATTTTAAAGCATTCACCTATTTCAGCTTGGTGTTTTCATTATGCTCAGGAACTACTCTTCTACAGATTGCTTCCCCCTCTCCCCCAAATGTCAACTGGTTTTAATAGGAATTTGTACAAGTTAATCTTTTTTTTTTAGCCATTTATCACTTATTATTATTTTTACTTTACAATATTGCATTGGTTTTGCCATACATCAACATGAATCCACCAGATTGCTTGTATTATTATTTTTTAATATTAATTTTTATTTTTTAGTTTGTTTTCATTTACAATACTGTATTTGTTTTGCTATACATTGACGTGAATCAGCCACGAGTGTACATGCTGTCTCTTATACACATCTCTTAAATGGCACAGTTTCANTTGAGTTAGACAAGGGTGTGGTCCTAGTGTGATTAGATTGACTAGTTTTCTGTGAGTATGGTTTCAGTGTATCTGCCCTCTGATTCCCTCTTGCAACACCTACCATCTTACTTGGGTTTCTCTTACCTTGGGTGTGGGGTATCTCTTCATGGCTGCTCCAGCAAAGCACAGCCACTGCAACTTACCTTGGATGAGGGGTATCTCTTTACTGCCACCGTTCCTGACCTTCAATGTAGGATAGCTCCTCTAGGCCCTCCTGTGCCTGCCCAGTCACCACTCCTCGGGTTGCTCCTCCAGGCTGCCGGCCCTGGCCTAGGGCATGGGTGGCTCCTCTCAGCTGCTGCTCCTGGCCTCGAGGGAGAGGTGACTTCTCCCGGCACCCTAGACCTCAGACGTTGGGTGTCTTCTCCCTGCCGCTGCTGGCCTCGGACGTGGGGTAGCTCCTCCCGGCCACCGCCCTGACCTAGGAAGCGGGGTGTCTCCTCCCGGCTGCCGCCTCTAACCTCAGACGTGGGGTGTCTCCTCCCAGCCGCCACTGACCTTGGATGCGGGCCTGCTGGTAGGGAGAGGGAAAGTGGAGGAAGCAGGCCGAGAGCATCACCCTCCCATTTTTCTGCAGAATTCAGACTGGCCACCTGTTTTCCAGTTGACAGGATGTTTTACAACTCTCAGGGCCTGTGGAAGTTTCTTTGTGTTTTCTGTTTCTTCTCTTACTGTTGCTACTACCATACAGGTTTTGTGTGTGTTTGGATTTCTTCCTCATCTATTATGGTCTTGGCTCTAATATAAGTGGAAATCTTATCTTTTAAGTTTGTTTTATATGTTGTATTTTTTTTTTAACCTGTTATCCCAGTTTCTCTGTTTGCTCTGTGAAAGAGTATGGGAAGATTCAAAATCTACAGAATTGCTCATCATAGAATCGTAAGATATTTAAACTTGTATGAAATGGATTAGTGTTTACTGACTGAATTTTTCATGGCAGGGATTATGGCATATAATAAGCACAGAAAATTATTGTTGTCTTATGATAATAGACAATAGCCGTTATGGTGTTTGGTTATGGTAGGAAACAATGCACATAAGACAGACGCCGATTCAGACTGGGGTGTTTGTGTGCACACTTGTAAGAGGCATTACTCATGGAGGAAATGTCTTAACCAGATTCTAAAGGAAAGAAATATGTGAATTAATGGTATAGAAATATACTTGTGCAAAAGCCTTAAGAGTAAAATTACATCTTGTAATAATTATACTTCAATGTGATGGATGTATGCCAAATAAAGTGTTTATATTTATCTAGAGAGAAATGAAAGACTACTTAAAAATGTTTTGCAGGAGTGTGATATAATATTTTAAAACTATTATCTTAAAATATGGCAATCTGAATATAAAGCTTTTATTGAATCTCTTGTGGGGATAATAGGTAAGCGGTTGGTATATGTGCATGATAAGTTACGTCAGTCCTGTCTGAACTCTGCACCACTGTGGACTCTAGCCTGCCATGCTCCTCTGACCTTGGGATTCTCTAGGCAAGAATACTGGAGTGAGTTGCCATGCTCTCTTTCAGGGGATCTTTCCAATCCAGGAATTGAACCGGCTTCTCTTAAGTCTCCTGCACTGGCAGGCAGGTTCATTCCTAGTGCCACCTGGGAAGCCGAGGCCTCTGGTTTACTCAAATGTGTTTAATAATCTAAAATAAGCATGACCCTAAACAAGATGCTTTGGCATTAAAAGAATAATACTCCAAGAAAATTCCCCTGTAAGATCTCTCCATCAGGCAAACGTAATGTAAATAGCATGAGCAAAGTTAAAATAGAAATAAAGTTCATTCATTGTAATGATCAAACAGTCTTTATGCAGTAGCTGACACAAAAATTAAGCACAGACTAAACACTTACATTTTAATTCCTATCTTAAAAATTTTGCTGATGGGTGCATTACAGAAAATATCTCTACAGAATTTTGATGCTTTTTCTAAAATATTAAGGCATTAATGTACCTACATGTCACTTGCATATTTTGACTTCTTTATTTACCATTTTATTCATAAAGATTGTTTTGGATCTATAAGCAACTTTTGTTTCTACAAACTAGATTCATAGGAAATTATTTTTATTCCTCAGTTTCTTTTATCTACTAAGCTTAATGTGAAACCAAGTCCTATAAATCTTACTTACTATAAATTCTTGTTATCACATGGTTAATTTCACCCTTGCCATACTGACTGTCACCTTAGTTTAGACCTTAGCATCCTTTTATATTAGGGCCCCTACCCAAATTTTCAGTTCTCTTCTGCTAATAATACCTTTCATCCAATGTCTATCTCCTAGCTTCTAGTCCAAGAAGATGACTTTCCATAGCCATTATAAAATGAGTCTTTTTAAACTTCCCTTTACTCCGAATACATGGACCCAGGTTTATTTTCTAGCCAGAAAACTAGATTCCACATGCTGCAACTGAGACCCAGAGGAGCTAAATAAATACTTTTTTTTTTAATGGATTTTTTCCTCTTAAGTGTTTTGCTTCCAAGAGGAAAAAAATAGCAGATATTACAAAACAGTATTGTACTCAATACTAAAGAGTATTGTACTGAACATCAAATCCTGTTGAATTTTAACTTCCAGTATAACCAGTTGTGTTTAATTTCACTGAGCTTCTGATTTTATTTGAAAAGTAAATAGCATTTTCAAGGTCACTTGGTATAAAATAGTGAATGTAAGACTAAAAACTTGATTACAGAACCCAGAGACAAACTCAAAATGTATTACAAGTCAACTGCACTAAACCCAACTTCCCTGGTGGCTCAGGTGGTAAAGCGTCGGTCTACAATGTGAGAGACCTGGGTTCAATACCTGGGTTGGGAAGATTCCCTGAGAAGGAAATGGCAACCCACTCCAGTACTCTTGCCTTGAAAATCCCATGGACGAGGAGCTTGGTGCAGGCTACTATCCATGGGGTCTCAAAGAGTCGGGCACAACTGAGCAAAACTACACATGGATAAGCTGATCATATATAGGGTTCTTCTTCAAGAATGCATTATTTCTGGTTTTCATCATATTAGGAATTTTAGGATAGAGCAAACAGAGGTTAATTCTGGCTTTTCAGTTGTAGAACTGTATGACCTTGAGAAAGTTGTTAATGTCTCTAACCTGGTTTCCTAGTATATAGTAATTGTGACACTTAAGATTTATCATGAAAGAAGAAATATAAATTGTTTAACAATTGCTTAGCATACTATTTGGCTCATATATTTGAAGATAATTAAGTTTTGTCTTTGCAGTTTCCTTAAAATTTCAAACAAGAACTCATATTATTCCAGTTCTAAAATAAGAGCATAGAGTCAGTCAATCAGTTCCCTATTTTATCACACATAAAAATTTATGCTATGAAAAATTGTGGATAGACAGTTTTGGGCTTTGAGTTGAGGAAATGTGGCATGAGTGCAAGTTAATTGAGGAAGAAAGTAGCCAGATTTCCTCCTCTTCTTCTTTCTCTTATCTTAGTTTATATTAACTATTGTCAATATTTTATGGTGTTGGTTTCTGTTTTCTCAGACAGCATGTGTGTATCTTCATAATATAAAATGCCTTTGATCTCCCTACAAAACACACTCACAAACTTACACATATTTCTCCTGGGAGGATTTGACATTTGATAGCACATCCTGAAAGTAGAGGTGGTAACTTGAATGAAAAACACATTTGGAAAGAGGTTGTGTATGGAAGATATCTCATTTATATTTGAGTCTGACTATTGCTAAAGTCTTTTAAATTTTGAAAATAGTACTAGAAACAGGAAAAATATTGTGGTTTAAACATTTGCAATCAATGTAGAGGTATAAAACATGTCAAAAATGGGCTGGCAGGGAAATAGCAGCTGGTTGTTAAAAAGACATTTATTCTTTGGTTTTTTTTCTTAATATTAATTTTTATTTTTTAGTTTGTTTTGCTTTACAGTACTGTATTCGTTTTGCTATACATTGCCATGAATCAGCCACGAGTGTACATGAACTCCCAGTCTGGACCTCCCCTCCCCGCTCCTGCCCCACACCATCTCTCTGGATTATCCCCGTGCATCAGTCCC
>SJXQ01012872.1:127339-298397 GCA_006408695.1 Aepyceros melampus
ATTAATTTTTATTTTTTAGTTTGTTTTGCTTTACAATACTGTATTCGTTTTGCTATACATTGACATGAATCAGCCACGAGTGTACATGAACTCCCAATCCCGACCCCCACCTCTCCCCTCCTGCCCCACACCATCTTTCTGGATTATCCCCGTGCATCAGTCCCAAGCATCCTGCATCCTGCATCGAACCTAGACCGGTGATTCATTTCACTTATGATATCATACATGTTACACTGCCACTCTCCCAAATCATCCCACCCTCTCCCTCTCCCACAGAGTCCACCAGATTGCTTTTAAAGTGTTTGTGTTAACTACTGAAATAACAGGGACTCATATCTTCATCATTATTTAATTTTTTGGTTGTATAGCTTTTTATTTGCTCTTATTCAATAAATACCAATGGATTTTCTTTTTGAGTTGTTTTTCTAGCTATATTTATTGTTATCACTATGTAATAATGTTATTATGAAAAATATCAGTTTCTGATTAAGATAAAAATATTTAAATGCCACTTTTCTATTGTATAGTGAATTTTTTTCCCCACTAGTATCAAAAATAGATGGGTTTATTGACAAGTGTATGCAATCTTTGCTGCATCTGAATAATCTAAGGATATATAAAATAAATGCCAAAGGAGATTGATCAAGATGAGAAGTAATATTGGAGTTCAGTGTGACTAGAGGTCAACAGTAAAGAATTGTGGAGGACAGGACAAACTTAAGCTCAATTTTAAAGGAAGGATAATATTTAAGTAATTGGAAAAGGATGAGTATGACATTTCCAGTGAGCTAAATGACAGAGTAGGTAACTTTGGGAAGACAATAGGATAAAGGTTTAGGCAGTGTGAGGAACAGATTTTAATTCATGAATGCCAAGTACAGGAGTCCAGACTCCTGATGCAAGCCTTCAAATCTGATCTTTCAGATGCTTACTAGTAATTTCAAATAATTAATATGTTGATATGATTTATGCTGAATTTTAGTGGCAATAAACCAGTTAAGAATCAGGTGTGAAATGTGGAATGCCTGAACTAGGGTATATGCTAAATTCTCATTACAATTGTACATTCAGACCCCTTCTTTAGCTTCTGGATTTACAATAAAAGTACAATCTTGCTGCATTTGTAAAAGAGTATTAATCAAAACTTCTTTTCCTTTCAATGCAGTTATCTGTAACAGATGAACACCAAGACCTTAGTTCTATTACTTAAAAAGGTCTTGACCACCTGATAAAATCCATTACAGAAAATTCCACTTGTAATGGATACCATGTTGCCTCTTCAAGACAGATAAAGTGCAATAAATCTAAAATTCTCACCATAGTAATTATAACTCCAGAGAAATTCTCAGATTGAATAAAGTGACAAAGTAACTTCTTATTTCTGGACTCTGAACAAAGGAGAAAAAGTTAATTGACTAAAATGATAGAGTTTACCTTTAGAAGGAAAGCATATTAACCTATAAAGTCAGTCTATCCCACTGAAAATAAATGATTTTACCTCTGTATTTGTACTGTAGAAATCTCTTGTGGAAAGGAACATCATTAAACCATAAATTGTGAGGTTTGACAAAATTCATCAGTAATGGTTAAATAAATTCACTTTCATGGCATCCACCCAAATTTTGCAGGCACACAAACATGTGTTTCTAGCTTAGAATTGTTGGAATATCATTAGAAGCATATTACATATATTTTAATAATTCACTCTCATCAGAGCAGCACAATGAATGCTAAACAATAAGGGGGAAGGGTTGAGAAAATGAGTAAATAATTGTTACTGTAGTTGCTACCAGTCCCCTGCTCAAAACCCACCAATCCCTCCCTTGAACAGGAAGTAACATGCATCTTTAAGTCGCAGGGTCTGGACACAAAGAAAGGAAGCTATTGGAAGAGCAAAACCCACAACCAGATAGAACCAGCTGAAACCTAGATGACAACAAATCTGACCTCAAACAGACCCCAGTCTCATTCTACACTGATTGTCCTACCTTAAGTACTGCAGGACACACATGTGCGTGGCCATGATTGGAAGTCACAGAACAATAATAAAGGATAAAATGGGGCACCCAATTCCCAGAAAAGCTGTGCCTCTTTCCCAAAAAAAGTAATGCATGTGCCTCCTCATCATTGGGGAAGGAAATCACAACCCACTCCAGTATTCTTGCCTGGAGAATCCCATGCACAGAGGAGCCCGGCAGGCTACAGTCCACGGGGTTGCAAAGAGTAGGACGCAACTTAGTGACTAAACCACCACCACTCTATCATTAGTCTCATTCTGCTCCCCATTATCCCTGCTTCTTAAAAGAAGATCTCTCTCACCATGAAGGCAAAAAGTTGATTTGTGGACTTATTTCCTGTTTTTCTATCCTCTGGCCATTGAATAAAGCTTGTGGGGTTTCAATCTCAGCTTCAGTTTCATTTTTGGCTATGTGAACTCAAACAGAAAAAAATACCTTCCTCACAGAGGTAGGGGAACTCGGCTGAGATAGGGGTCCATACAACCTAATTAGCTAACATGATGTTTGCAACATATTAACAACTGTGGAAATACATTATAGTTGTTTCCAACTACATATTTGAGCATATTTGTTTTATTATGGAGTGGTTTTACTTAAAATTGTATTTCAATCTATTCAGTGCATATTGGTAAGTGAAAGGATCACTCCATTATAAACCCCAGCAGTTTTAATTAAAAAAAACAAACAAAGAAAAAAATACATACGCTACCAAGCTTTTCCTAATCAATATATAGCCCCCATTCCAAGACTTGTTAACATAAGGTTTAATGTAAATATTGCATTTAAATTATCTGAGACTTACGGTTAACTCAAAGAAGCATATGGTGAAAAAAAATTGCTTACTAAACACATCAGGCCAGTTCATTATTAGTCACTCCTTGCCCCTAGCAAGCACCCAGTACTTGGTAAAGTGCTAAATGTACATAAGTTATTATTATTATTTTATCTAGCTTTCCACAGCTACAAAACGAGTTGAATAAATGTAAGCATTAGGATCACAAACTTCTCTGGTTTAAGAGACGAGCAAAAGTTGACTGCCTATAAATATAGAATATTTACTGTAGAAACAAATGAAATATTTTGTGTTGAAAGTGAAACTAGGACTTTAGAGCAACATTTAAGTAATGTTTGAGTAATTCTTAGGGGAGAAAAAACTAAGCAAAACAGCAATGCTGTCACTTTTTAAGAATAGCTTCCTGTCTCCACTGAAGTAAGATCAGGGTGTGAAAAACTAGTTCATTCTCTATTTTACTGGTGAGGCAGTGGAGACCACCAGAGGATATTTGAACTTTCAGCCTTTAGTACTGCATGAAGCTCGGAAATCACCACTGTATCCTAACAAGTAAAAACCAGAACAAATGGACAAATCAACAATCCTCTAAATCCTTTAGAGCAGTGGTCCCCAAAGTTTTTGGCACCAGGGACCAGTTTAGTGGAAGACAATTTTCCACAGATGTGATGGGATGTTTTCAGGATGATTCAAGTTCATTACATTTATTGTGAACTTTATTTCTGTTATTACTACATCAGCTCCACCTCAGATCATCAGGCATAAGATCCTAGAGGCTGG
The DNA here is from genome assembly GCA_006408695.1 of Aepyceros melampus. Taxonomy (NCBI): domain Eukaryota; kingdom Metazoa; phylum Chordata; class Mammalia; order Artiodactyla; family Bovidae; genus Aepyceros; species Aepyceros melampus. The sequence goes on from SJXQ01012872.1 coordinate 130,928, forward strand.
GGATCCCTGCTTTAGAGAAATGAAGTCACAGGGCAAACCGCTGCCCTCCAAATGGAGTGAATACAGAAAATCACAAGTTACTGGAGCAGAGACACCATATCTGGAAGCTTGGCAGGAATTGCTGATGAGGAAAGGAAACTTGAAATGCAACTGAACTGAAGGAGGCTCCAGGCAGACAAGTCTGAGGGTTTAAAACTCCTGGGGACCCAGTTCTAGCAGGTTCCTTAAACATTTTTGTGAGTTTTACTTCCAGGAGTTTGACCTGGTCCTCAGAATGAGTATCAGAGAAAAATCTCTGTCTGGCAGGTGGAGGAAGAAAGAGCCATTTTGAAATCTGCTGAAGCACTCTGCTCTTAACAAGGGTTGCCTTCAGGAGAAACTAGCTGGCTAGAGCCTAATCTAATGAAGTTTTATCAAAGCAAGCTGATCTAGAGAAAGGTACATACCAAATAGCAGCTGGATCTAGCCATCCAATCCCACCTAAGTGGGATGCGTTGGTGCAGAGAAGCACGTGTGAGGTTCAGAGGACAGGCTCACTCAAAGACTGCCACCTACTCTTTGGACTGTAGAATGCTTCCTCTTTCTTGCACCTCACTACCAGTTTCTACAGGTCTCTTTAGAGCAGATCCTTGTACATGATGTCCAGCTATAAATACATATTAAAAAGCAAGAAAACACAGTCAGAAGAGAAGAGTAAGCCTCAGAACCAGACTCAGACATGGTACCATTATTGGAATTATCAATCCAGAGATTTAAAACGACTATGAGAAATATGCTCTAATAGATAAACCAGACTAATAAAAGACCACATAAGTAACAAAAGCAGGGAAGTGGAAATTCTAAGAAAGAATTCAAAAGAAATGCTAGAGGAGATCAAGAGCACTAAGAATTGAAGAATGTCTTTGGTGCACTTATTAGTAAACTGGACACACCTGAGGCAAGCAACTGAATTGAGGATGTCTCAGCAGAAACCTCCCAAACTGAAAGCAATCAGAAGAGGAAAAAAAAAAAAAGATTGAAAAAACAGAGTGCATAAGAACCGTGGGGCAACTGCTGCTGCTGCTGCTGTTGCTAAGTCGCTTCAGTCGTGTCTGACTCTGTGTAACTCCATAGATGACAGCCTACCAGGCTCCTCTGTCCCTGGGATTCTCCAGGCAAGAACACTGGAGTGGGTTGCGATTTCCTTCTCCAGTGCATGAAAATGAAAAGTGAGAGTGAAGTCGCTCAGTTGTGTCCGACTCTTAGTGACCTCATGGACTGCAGCCTACCAGGCTCCTCCATCCATGGGATTTTCCAGGCAAGAGTACTGGAGTGGGGTGCCATTGCCTTCTTTGGTGGGGCAACTACAAAAGGTATAATGTAAGTGTTATAAAAATACCAGAAGGAGACTATTTGAGCTTGAAAATGACAGTTTTAGTCGCTCAGTCATGTCCCACTCTTTGCAACCCCATAGACTGTAGCCTTCCAGGCTCCTCTGTCCATGGAACTTTCCAGACAAGAATAGTGGAGTAGGTAGCCATTGCCTTCTCAACTCAGGGACTGAACCAGGGTCTCCTGCATTGCAGGCAGATTCTTACTTTCTTTTTTTTTTTCTACCCCACACATATGCTTCCCCACTAACTTGTTCCCGCAAATTGCTGACTAATAAGCTCCTCCTGGAATTTTCTTTGCAAATGCCTTGTCCTTCAATATACTAATATATAGCCATCCACAACCAAAAGAACATCACACAGATTAAACTTTGCAGTTTATGCATGTTCATGGAACTTTCCAGACAAGAATAGTGGAGTAGGTAGCCATTGCCTTCTCAACTCAGGGACTGAACCAGGGTCTCCTGCATTGCAGGCAGATTCTTACTTTCTTTTTTTTTTTTCTACCCCACACATATGCTTCCCCACTAACTTGTTCCCGCAAATTGCTGACTGATAAGCTCCTCCTGGAATTTTCTTTGCAAATGCCTTGTCCTTCAATATACTAATATATAGCCATCCACAACCAAAAGAACATCACACAGATTAAACTTTGCAGTTTATGCATGTGTACTAAGTCACTTCAGTCCTGTCCAACTCTGTGTGACCCAATGCACTATATAGCCTACCAGGCTCCTCTGTCTATGGGTTTCTCCAGGCAAGAATAATGGAGTGGGTTGCCGTACCCTCCTCCAGGGATCTTCTGGACCCAGGAATTGAACCCATATCTCTTACATCTAACCTGCTTTGGCAGGCAGGTTCATTACAAATGAAAGTTAACATGTTAACAAACAAATATTTTATTTATTTTTTAAAGCATGAAAATGGAAATCAATCTATGTGTTCATTTAGTTGCATAAAAAGAGAAGGCAATCAAAATGAACAACAACAACAACAAAAAAGAATTTGCTTAACACACTCAGGATTTCCTTGCTAACATCCCACTGTAAATTGAAATAGCAGCTTATTTTCTGTTCTTAGAGATTAAAAAATTTTTTTGTCACTTGTACTTCCTGGAAAGTAATATTTACATTATTGCAAAGTAATTCAGCCTTTCCCAGCTGTGGATTTTGATTGCCACTATTATAATGACAATGAAAATAAAACAAAACTTGTCAAATTTTAGTTATAGAATAGCTGCCAGTTCTTATTATATCAGAAAACATAAACTATTTCCATAACTTTTGGCTTTGGGAAGGATTAATTACTCAAAATGTATTTTACCTGAACTTGGGGAACATATGTTAGAGACACATATTATGTGGTTTGAGAAAAGGAGTGGTAGTGAGTAATGTTTCTTATTTCTGAAGTATTGCTTATTCTTGTGTTCCTGAAGGTAGTTTTATTTTCTGTAATATTACACTGCCTTGCAAAAAGCACAGTCTTCTGAAAGGACAATGCATTTTGGAAGTCACCTTTTAATACATGTATTTGCTTAACGTATTTCAAGGTCATGCCTGTAAAATATTTATGAAAATAGCTCTCATATCACTACATTCTCAAGTCTCCTTTAAGTAGAGATGTCTTAGAGGAGAAGAAAATATTTTTCTAATTAGAAATTTTATGGTTCTTGGGTAACTGGCAGTCTTGGAGTCAGAGGCATCTCAACTACTGTCCATGAGTATCTTACTCAGTGCATGTTATTTTAGTTAATGAGGAAAATTTTAAATTCCAATGGAAAAGATGTTTAATGAGCCCATTGTTAATACCCCACAACAATTATTACTAGTTTTTCCTGAGAACCTTGTACTACGCCTTTTATGTGTATTATGTGCAGGTTTTTTAACAGCCCTGCTGGATAGATAAATAGATAGATATTAAATCCATTTGTAGATAAGGATAGTTAAACTTGATAATATTAACTTAACTTGATCAACCAGAGGTCTGAGCATTTTACTAATGTCCTTAGGACAAGATTATGGAAAAGTGCTTCTAAATAGGATCAGCATGAATAGCTCCTTATAAAAATATATACAATGACAAGATATACAATTATTTTTCCCCATGGTGCCTGATTTATTCCTTCTGGCTAAGGCATTAAACATTAAAAAAAAATTATATAGTAGGGAGAAACCATTAACCCTTGAGCTTAAATAAATATATTTTTAGATAGCCTACGAGAAAATCAGAGTCTGAGAGAAATGGGTGATACATAGATCTTTTGTGAAACAAATAAAAAGAATCCACAGTTCTGGAGCAGTGTGTTTCTCTCTGAGGTGCCCTGGTGATGTCCCAGAGTTGCCTGGGACAAAATGTGATTCATGGTACCTGACAAAATGTGGTTCATTGGAGAAGGGAATAGCAAACCACTTAAGTATTCTTGCCTTGAGAACCTCACGAACAATATAAAAAGGCAAAAAGATATGACACTGAAAGATGAACTCCCCCTGGTCAATATGTGCCCAATATGCTACTGGAGAAGACTGGAGAAATAATTCCAGAAAGAATGAAGAGATGGAGCCAAAGGGAAAACAACACCCAGTTGTGGATGTGACTGGTGATGGAAGTAAAGTCTGATGCTCTCAAGAGAAATATTGCATAGGAAGCTGAAATGTTAGGTCCATGAATCAACATAAATTAGTTCAGTTCAGTTCAGTTCAGTTCAGTCACTCAGTTGTGTCCAGTTCTTTGCGACCCCATGAATTTCAGCACACCAGGCCTCCCAGTCCATCACCAAGTCCCAAAGTTCACTTAGACTCACGTCCATCGAGTTGGTGATGCCATCCAGCCATCTCATCCTCTGTCATCCCCTTCTCCTCCTGCCCCCAATCCCTCCCAGAATCAGAGTCTTTTCCAATGAGTCAACGCTTCCCATGAGGTGGCCAAAGTACTGGAGTTTCAGCTCTAGCATCATTCCTTCCAAAGAACACCCAGGGCTGATCTTTTTCAGAATGGACTGGTAGGATCTCCTTGCAGTCCAAGGGACTCTCAAGAGTCTTCTCCAACACCACAGTTAAAAAGCATCAATTCTTCGGTGCTCAGCTTTCTTCACAGTCCAACTTTCACATCCATACATGACCACTGGAAAAACCATAGCCTTGACTAGACAGACTTTTGTTGGCAAAGTAATATCTCTGATTTTGAATATGCTGTCTAGGTTGGTCATAACTTTCCTTCCAAGGAGTAAGCATCTCTTAATTTCATGGCTGCAGTCACCATCTGCAGTGATTTAAGAGCCCCCCAAAATAAAGTCTGACACTGTTTCCCATGAAGTGATGGGACCAGATGCAATGATCTTCATTTCCTGACTGTTGAGCTTTAAGTCAACTTTTTCACTCTCCACTTTCACTTTCATCAAGAGGCTTTTTAGTTCCTCTTCACTTTCTGCTATAAGGGTGGTGTCATCTGCATATTTGAGGTTATTAATATTTATCCCGTCAATCTTGATTCCAGCTTGTGCTTCTTTCAGTCCAGTGTTTCTCATGATGTATTCTGCATATAAGTTAAATAAGCAGGGTGACAATATACAGCCTTGACGTACTCCTTTTCCTATTTGGAACCAGTCTGTTGTTCCATGTTCAGTTCTAATGGTTGCTTCCTGACCTACATATAGGTTTCTCAAGAGGCAGGTCAGGTGGTCTGGTATTTCCATCTCTTTCAGAATTTCTGACAGTTTATTCTGATCCACACAGTCAAAGGCCTTGGCATAGTCAATAAAGCAGAAATAGATGTTTTTCTGGACCTCTCTTGCTTTTTCCATGATCCAGCGGATGTTGGCAATTTGATCTCTGGTTCCTCTGCCTTTTCTAAAACCAGCTTGAACATCAGGGAGTTCACGGTTCACATAGTGCTGAAGTCTGGCTTGGAGAATTTTGAGCATTACTTTGCTAGTATGTGAGATGAGTGCAATTGTAAGGTAGTTTGAACATTCTTTGGAATTGCCTTTCTTTGGAATTGAAATGAAAACTGACCTTTTCTAGTCCTGTGGCACTGCTGAGTTTTCCAGATTTGCTGGCAAATTAAGTGCAGCACTTTCACAGCATCATCTTTCAGGATTTGAAATAGCTCACCTAGAATTCTATTAGCTCCACTAGCTTTGTTCATAGTGATGCTTTCTAAGGCCCACTTGACTTCACATTCCAGGATGTCTGGCTCTACATGAGTGATCACACCATCGTGATTATCTGGGTCGTGAAGATCTTTTTTGTACAGTTCTTCTGTGTATTCTTGCGACCTCTTCTTAATATCTTCTGCTTCTATTAGGTCCATACTATTTCTGTCCTTTATCGAGCCCATCTTTGCATGAAATGTTCCCTTGGTAACTCTAACTTTCTTGAAGAGATCTCTAGTCTTTCCCATTCTGTTCTTTTCCTCTATTTCTTTGCATTGAACGCTGAGGAAAGCTTTCTTATCTCTTCTTGCTATTCTTTGGAACTCTGCATTCAGATGCTTATATCTTTCCTTTTCTCCTTTGCTTTTTGCTTCTCTTCTTTTCACAGCTATTTTTAAGGCCTCCCCAGACAGCCATTTTGCTTTTTTGCATTTCTTTTCCATGGGGATGGTCTTTATCCCTGTCTCCTGTACAATGTCATGAACCTCCATCCATAGTTCATCAAGCACTCTATCTATCAGATCTAGTCCCTTAAATATATTTCTCACTACCACTGTATAATCATAAGGGATTTGATTTAGGTTATACCTGAATGGTCTAGTGGTTTTCCCTACTTTCTTCAATTTAAGTCTGAATTTAGCAATAAGGAGTTCTTGATCTGAGCCACAGTCAGCTCTCGGTCTTGTTTTTGTTGACTGTATAGAGCTTCTCCATCTTTGGCTGTAAATAATATATCTGAATTTGGTTTTGACTATCTGGTGATGTCCATGTGTAGAGTCTTCTCTTGTGTTGTTGAGGAGTGGGCTTGCTATGACAGTGCATTTTCTTGGCAAAACTCTATTAGTCTTTGCCCTGCTTCATTCCACATTCCAAGGCCAAATTTGCCTGTTACTCCAGGTGTTTCTTGACTTCCTACTTTTGCATTCCAGTGCCCTATAATGGAAAAGGCATCTTTTTGGGGTGTTAGTTCTAAAAGGTTTTGTAGGTCTTCATAGAACCATTCAACTTCAGCTTCTTGAGAGTTACTGGTTGGGGCATAGACTTGGATTATCGTGATATTGAATGGTTTGCCTTGGAAACGAACAGAGATCATTCTGTCGTTTTTGAGATTGCATCCAAGTACTGCATTTCAGACTCTTTTGTTGACCATGATGGCTACTCCATTTTTTCTAAGGGATTCCTGCCTGCAGTAGTAGATATAATGGTCATCTGAGTTAAATTCACCCATTCCAGTCCATTTTAGTTCACTGATTCCTAGAATGTCGATGTTCACTCTTGCCATCTCCTGTTTGACCACTTCCAATTTGCCTTGATTAATGGACCTGACATTCCAGGTTCCTATGCAATATTGCTCTTTAGAGCATCAGACCTTGCTTCTATCAGCAGTCACATCCACAGCTGGGTATTGTTTTTGCTTTGGCTCCATCCCTTCATTCTTTCTGTAGTTATTTATCCATTGATCTCCAGTAGTATATTGGGCACCTACTGACCTGGGGAGTTCCTCTTTTGGTATCCTATCATTTTTCCTTTTCATACTGTTCATGGGGTTCTCAAGGCAAGAATATTGAAGTGGTTTGCCATTGCCTTCTCCAGTGAGCCACATTCTGTCAGACCTCTCCACCATGACGCACCCATCTTGGGTGGCCCCATGGGCATAGCTTAGTTTCATTAAGTTAGACAAGGCTATGGTCCTAGTGTAATTAGATTGACTAGTTTTCTGTGGTTATGGTTTCAGTGTGTCTGCCCTCTGATGCCCTCTTGCAACACCTACCATCTTACTTGAGTTTCTCTTACCTTGGACGTGGAGTATCTCTTCACGGCTGCTCCAGCAGCAAAGTGTAGCTGCTGCTCCTTACCTTGGACGAGGGGTATCTCCTCACTGCCACCCCTCCTGACCTTGAACGTGGAGTGGCTCCTCTCAGACCTCTGCGCCCACGCAGCCACTGCTCCTTGGACGTGGGGTTGCTCCTCCTGGCCGCTGCCCCTGGCCTCAGACGTTGGGTAGCTCTTAGCAGCTGCTTCTGTGCTGTCATAGCCTGGCACTCTTGGCTGCCACCTCTGACCTCGGACATGGGGTAACTCCTCTTGGCTGCTCCCCCTCGCATAGGGTCCTCCAGGCTTCTACCCCTTCTCGGCTGTGCTATGTGGGCCAGTCACAACCGCCCACGCTATGTGGTAAAGGTAAATTAGAAGTGGTCAAACAGGAGATGGCAAGAGTGAACATTGATATTTTAGGAATCATGAACTAAAATGGGGAGAAGGCAATGGCAACCCACTCCAGTACTCTTGTCTGGAAAATCCCATGGGCAGAGGAGCCTGGTAGGCTGAAGTTCATGGGGTTGCTGGGAGTCAGACACGACTGAGCAGCTTCCCTTTCACTTTTCACTTTCATGCACTGGAGAAGGAAATGGCAACCCACTCCAGAGTTCTTGCCTGGAGCATCCCAGGGACAGGGGAGCCTGGTGGGCCGCCGTCTATGGGGTCACACAGAGTTGGACACGACTGAAGTGACTTAGCAGCAGCAGAGCTAAAATGGACTGGAATGGGCAGATTTCATTCAGATTACCATTATATTGACTTTTGTGGCAAGAGTCCCTTACAAGAAATGGAGTAGCCCTCATAGTCAACAAAGGAGTCCAAAATGTAGTACTTGGGTGCAATTTCAAATATGACAGAATGGGGAGAACAAGATGGTGGAGGAGTAGGTGGATGTAGAGAACATCTTTCTCTATGGATAAATCAGGAATACACCTTCAGACACAGAGTGCATGCAAAACACCAGCTGAGAATGGACAGGAGTACCTGACCAGTGGAAAAGAATATATAGAACCAGAAAAACTCTGTAGGGTGAAGGAACTAGTGGGAAAACCAGGAGTGTTTGTAGGATTGGACCTACACTTGGTGGGTTGGGGAACTGAAGCAGGGGTCCAATCCCCATATCAGGGCAATTATCTGAATCAGGGGAGAAACATTTAAGGCTGAGAGTGAAACAACTGATCATTGACAGCATAAATAGCATGAGAATCAGATGGTCCTTGTCAGAGCCATACATATCCCAGGCAGCAATGCTGGTCCCTTAGAAGGTGCAGCAGCTGGGAGCTGGAGTTTAGGGATTGTGGAGCAATCCCAGGGTGAGGGCTGCTGTTGACTGTGGAGAGACAGATTGAGGGAATGGGAGGGAGGAGATCTGGGTAGGAAATGCCAGTGGAGGAAAGCCAGGCAGCCATGGAGCAAGATGATACTGCTGAGTCAGAAGTAGTGGGTGGAGTCATCACCATAGCCTATCTTTCCCCACACTCCAGCATTGCAGCTGGACAATAGAGAAGTTGGCCCATCAAATGCCTGATGCACTGAACTACAGAGTAGGACCCCACCCAGGGTGCCCCTTTAAGTGCCTGATGCATCCAACAACAAAGAATGACCCCAGGCAAAGGAGCCCTCTAAGCTCCTGAATGGGCAGAACTACGGAGAAAGACTGGCCAAAGAGGCCTTCTGACCGCCAGCTACAAGAGGCTCAGGAAAAACTCTGATAGGGCCATAACTCCTGCAGCAGAAGCAGTCTGTATCCCTGCACGTTTGGCACTGCCAGGGTCCTGGCAAGCCAAGCACTGTGCTACCTTCACGTTCAACTCTTACTGGTGGAGAGCTGCCACAGGCAAAAGAAGTCTTGCCTTTATGTGTACAAGGTCGCTTCAGTCCTGTAGACTGTGACCTGCCAGGCTTCTCTGTTAGGGAGTGGGTTTCTCCAGACAAGAATACTGGAGCCTATTGGCCAATACTGGTTGTCACACCCTTCTAGAGTATTTCCTGCTGCCCTAGCTGCCAACCCGCCTGAGTACCTGGTGCTGCCAGAAACCCTGAGACCCAAGCAGCTGGACTACTTCCACACAGGGCCCTCACAGGGACAAACCCAAGACCTCCAGGGCAGCCTCAGGAGCAAACCCCAGTGGATGCCACATGTAAAGGTGGAAATAAAACCATAACTGAAACTCAGGGGCAGTGTGGCTAAGGAAAAAGACCCAAAACTCCCACCAGTTGTACAAGTTGCAGATTAAATCCACACGATTAACTAGGCAGACTCTGTGTCTATGGAATATATAAAAGGCCATTGAGAGCTCCCACAAAAGAAAACACACTAGTTCTGATAGTTTTGGACATTGGAGGCAAAAACACACAGGGGTAGGACAAGATTAGAATCTGAGCTTCCCCACAGCAGGTCTAAAGATCAGCACAGTGTTGGAGGGCATCCTAGGGAGGTAAGGTGGACTGTGACTCCCAGTGAGGGAAGGGACTATGACAGCAGTGACTCAAGAAAAACATTTATTATTATTATTATTGTTATTATTTGACTTGTTCTATAGATTCTTTTGGATTTTTCTTCCCCTCCCTTTATTATAGTTGTTGATTTTATTGGCACAAAGAAATCCAATTAAGTTTTTGACATTTTTTTTTCTTCCTGAGTCATATTTTTTATTGCTGTTATAAACCTCTGCCTCTGCACTGAGCTTCTGCAGTTCTGTGGAGTTTTCCCTTTTATTTATTTATTTTTTCTTTTCTATTTAATTTTAATTTTTAAAGCCTATTATTATTTTTTCTACATTTATTCCTTTGTTTGCTTTTCCTACTGTTCCTTCCTCTTGCACTTAATCTTTACTGTATATAAACCTTCTTCAGCTACCTCTATTTAACTTTGCATATCTATTCTTTCTTTCTTTACTTTCTTTTCCTCTCAACATATTTTGTTAGTTTTGTTTTCATTACTTTATTCCTCACTTGGCACCTTGCTTTAGTTTTGTTTTCCACTCTGTGCTTTAGTTAGTTTTCTTCTTAATTGGTAAATATAATTTTTGATTGCTTCAGTTTGCTGGGCCAATCTATGCTACTTTATTTTTGTTGGACTGTTTTGATTTTGCTTATGGGTGCATATGTATATATGTACTCCATTATTTTAATTATTGATTGCCTGATTTTGTAATTGCCACTTGTCTGGGGTTCATCTTTGATTTCTCCTTTTTGGATATTTGTTTTAATCTCACTTAATGCCATAGCAATCCAATGTAGAATTTTGGTTCCCAACCAGATATCAAGGCCTGAGCTTTTGGAGTGGGAGCACTAACTCCAAGACCCTAGACTATAAGAGAACTAACCCTAGGGAGCATCAAATAGTGAGAACTCACTAAAAGGAAACCACTTGAATACAAGACCTGATATCACCCAACCACCAATAGCACCCTGTGCAGGATGTTTCATCTAAACAACAAACAAAACAAAAATACAAATCCAATCATCAGTGGACAAGATTACTACCTCACTCAGCCTTGGCAAACAGAGGAAAAACAAACAAACAAACAAAAACTCAGCACAAATCACACCCTATACTAAGCTTGTCTTCCCTGCTGGCTCAGAGGAGACCTGGGTTCGATCCCTGGGTCGGGGAGATCCCCTGGAGAAGGAAATGGCAACCCACTCCAGTACTCTTGCCTGGAAAATCCCATGGAGGGAGGAGACTTGGTAGGCTACAGTCCATGGGATCGCAAAGAGTCGGACACGACTGAGCGACTTCACTTTCACTTTCACTAAGCTTACACAAACCACTGGCCCAACCTTAGGAGGGCAAAAACCAAAAGGAAGAAAGAATTCAACCTTCTTCAAGGAAAGAATTCAACTTTCCTTGAAACCTGGGAAAAGGAGATCTCAAGCACAAAAAAGAAAGAAAGAAAAAAAAAAAGGCAGAGAAATACTGTACAAATGAAAGAACAAACTAGAAAGAAAGAAGTCCAAACATAAATATGGACTATATATATGAGACTTGGTAGGCTACAGTCCATGGGATCGCAAAGAGTCGGACACGACTGAGCGACTTCACTTTCACTTTCACTAAGCTTACACAAACCACTGGCCCAACCTTAGGAGGGCAAAAACCAAAAGGAAGAAAGAATTCAACCTTCTTCAAGGAAAGAATTCAACTTTCCTTGAAACCTGGGAAAAGGAGATCTCAAGCACAAAAAAGAAAGAAAGAAAAAAAAAAAGGCAGAGAAATACTGTACAAATGAAAGAACAAACTAGAAAGAAAGAAGTCCAAACATAAATATGGACTATATATAATAAGGATACAGCAAACATTATTCTCAATGGTGAAAAACTGAAAACGTTCCCCCTAAGATCTCCCTAAGGAACAAGACAAGCTGTCCACTTTCACCACTTTTATTCAACATAGTTCTGGAAGTCCTAGATATAGCAATCAGAGAAGAAAAATAAATAGAAGGAATCTAGATTGGAAAAGAAGAAGTAAAACTCTCAATGTTTGCAGATAACATGATACTGTACATAGAAAACTCTAAAGATAGTATCAGAAAATTACTAGTGCTAATCAGTGAATGTAGCAAAGGTGCAGGCTATAAAATCAATACATAGAAACCACTTGCATTTCTATATACTAACAATGAAAAATCAGAAAGAGAAATTAAGGGATCAATCCCATCCACTATTGCATCAGAAAGAATTAAATATCTAGGAATAAACTTACTTAGGAGGCAAAAGAACTGTGAAAATTATAAGACAATAATGAAAGAAATCAAAGATGACATAAACAGATGGAGAGATATTCCATGTTCCTAGGTAGGAAGAATCAATATTGTGAAAATGATTATACTACCAAACACAATCTCCAGATTCAATGTGATCTCTATCAAATTACCAATGGCATTATTCACAGAACTAGAACAAAATACTTCACAATTCATATGGAACACAAAAGATCCCAAATAGCCAAAGCAGTCTTGAGAAAGAATAATGGAGCTGGAGGAAACAAGCTTCCTGACTTCAGGTTATACTACAAAGCTATAGTCATTAAGACAGTATGGTACTGGCACAAAAACAGAAATACAGACTAATGGAACAAGATAGAAAGCCCAGAATAAACCCATGCACCTACAGGAACCTTATTTTTGACAAAGGAGGCAAGAATATACAATAAGGAAATGACCGCCTTTTCAATAAATGCTTGGAAAACTGGACAGCTACATGTAAAAGAATGAAATTAGAACATTTCCTAACATCATACACAAAGATACTCAAAACAGATTATAGAGCTAAATGTAACACCAGAAATTAAAACTCTTAGAGAAAACATAGGCAGAACATCCGATGACATAAATCAAAGGAAGGTCATCTATGATCCACCTTCTAGAGTAATAGAAATAAAATCAAAAGTAAACAAGTGGGATCTTATTAAACTTAAAAGCTTTTGCACAGTAAAGGAAACTATAAGCAAAGTGAAAAGGCAACCCTCAGGATGGAAGAAAATAATAGCAAATGAATCAATTGACAAAGGATTAATTTCCAAAATAGACCAATAGCTCATACAACTCAATGTCAGAAAAACAAAAAACCCAATCAAAAAGTGGCAAAAAGACCTAAATAGACATTTCTCCAAAGAAATGTCTAACAGATGGCTAACAAACACATGGAAAGATGCTCAATTCTTTATTAGAGAAATGCAAATCAAAACTACAATGAAATATCACCTCACACCCATCAGAATGGCATCATTAAACAGTCTACAAACAATAAATGCTGGAGGGTGTGGAGCAAAGGGAACACTCTTGCACTGTTGGTGGGAATGTAAATTGATACAACCACTATGGAAGACGGTATGGAGATTTCTTTAAAAAAAAAAAAAAGGTATTCCTTAAAATAATTACTATATGACCCAGCAATCCCATTCTTAGGCATATACTCTGAGGAAACCAAAATTGAAAGAGACACATTATTCCATTGTTAATTGCATCACTGTATTACAATAGCTAGAACATGGAAGCAACCTAGATGTTCATTGATAAATTAATGGATAAAGAAGGTGTGGAAAATATACAGTGAAATATTACTCAGCCATAAAAAAAGAACACATTTAAGTCAGTTCTAATGAGGTGGATGAACCTAGAACCTATTGTACGGAGTGATGTATGTGAGAAAGAGAAAGATAAATGTTGTATTCTAATGCATATATACAGAATCTAGAAAAAATGGTACTGAAGAATGTATTTACAGGGCAACAATGGAGAAACAGACATAGAGAACAGACTTATGGACATGGGGAGGGGGAGGAGAGCATGTGATGTATGGAAAGAGTAACATGGAAAATTACATTATTGTATGTAAATATGTAGCCAACGGGAATTTTCTGTATGAATCAAGAAACTCAAACAGGGGTTGGTGTCAACCTAGAGGGGTGGGGTGAAGAGGGGAAGGGGATGGGAGGGAGGCTCTAAAGGGTGGAGATATATGTATGCCTATGGCTGATTCCTGTTGAGATTCGCCAGAAAACAGCAAAATTCTGTAAAGCAATTATCCTTCACTAAAAAAATAAGAAACATCTAGCTGAATTAAAACAAACAAACAAACAAAACCCAAACACTGCAGGATGATCTCTGTTCTTTACCAAGGCAAACCATTCAGTATCACAGTAACCTAAATCTATGCCCAAACCAGTAATGCTGAAGAAGCTGAAGTTCAGTGGTTCTATGAAGGCCTACAAGATCTTCTAGTTCAGTTCAGTTCAGTCGCTCAGTCGTGTCCGACTCTTTGTGACTCCATGAATCGCAGCACACCAGGTCTCCTGGTCCATCACCAACTCCCGGAGTTCACTCAGACTCACGTCCATTGAGTCCGTGATGCCATCCAGCCATCTCATCCTCTGTCGTCCCCTTCTCCTCCTGCCCCCAATCCCTCCCAGTATCAGAGTCTTTTCCAATGAGTCAACTTTTTGCATGAGGTGGCCAAAGGACTGGAGTTCAGCTTTAGCATCATTCCTTCCAAAGAAATCCCAGGGCTGATCTCCTTCAGAATGGACTGGTTGGATCTCCTTGCAGTCCAAGGGACTCTCAAGAGTCTTCTCCAACACCACGGTTCAAAAGCAACAATTCTTCAGCACTCAGCCTTCTTCACAGTCCAACTCTCACAACCATATATGACCACTGGAAAAACCATAGCCTTGACTAGTTGGTCCTTTGTTGACAAAGTAATGTCTTCTAGAACTAACACCAAAAACAAGATATCCTTTTCATCATAGGGGACTGGAATGATAAAGCAGGAAGTTAAGAGAAACCTGGAGTAACAGGCAAATTTTATATTGGATTACAATTTGAAACAAGGCAAAGGCTAACAGAGTTTTACCAAGTGAATGCACTGGTCATAGCAAACACCTTCTTCTAACAACACAAGAGAAGACTCTACACATGGACATCACCAGAGGTCAGTACCAAAATCAGATTGATTATATTCTTTGCAACCAAAGATGGGGAAGCTCTATACAGTTGGCAAAAGCAAGATTGAGACCTGACTGTGGATCAGATCATGAACTCCTTTTGACAAATTCAGACTTAAATTGAAGAAAGAAGGGAAAACCACTAGACCATGCAGGTATGACATAAATCAAATCCCTTACAATTGTACAGTGGAAGTGAAAAATATATTCAAGGGATTAGATCTGATAGATAAGTGCCTGAAGAACTATAGATAGAGGTTTGTGAAACTGTGCAAGAGACAGTGATCAAGACCATCTCCAAGAAAAAGAAATGTGAAAAGGCAAACTGGTTGTTTGAGGAGATCTTACAAATAGCTGAGGAAAGAGGAGAAGCAAAAGAAAAAGGAGAAAAGGAAAGATATACCAATTTGAATGCAGAGTTCCAAATAATTGCAAGGAGGGATAAGAAAGTCTTCCTCAGTGATCAATGCAAAGAAATAGAGGAAAACAATAGAATGGGAAAGATGAGAGACTTCTTCAAGTAAATTAATGATGCCAAGGGAAAATTTAGGCAAAGATGGGCTCAATAAAGGATAGAAATTGTATGGACCTAGCAGAAGCAGAGGATATTAAGAAGGCGTGGTAAGAATACACAGAAGAACTGTACAAAAAAGATCTTCATGATGCAGATAATCATGATAGTGTGATCACTCACCTAGAGCCAGACATCCTGGAATGTGAAGTCAAGTAGGCCTTAGGAAGCATCACTACAAACAAGCTAGTGGAAGTGATGGAATTCCAGTTGAGCTCGTTCAAATCCTAAATGATGATGCTGTGAAAGTGCTGCACTCAATATGTCAGCAAATTTGGAAAACTCAGCAGTGGCCACAGGACTGGAAAAGGTCAGTTTTCATTCCAATCCCAAAAAAGGGCAATGTCAGAGAAGGTCAAACTACCACACAATTACACTCATCTCACATGCTAGCAAAATAATGCTCAAAATTCTCCAAGACAGGCTTCAACAGCATGTAAACTGTGAACTTCTAGATGTTCAAGCTGGTTTTAGAAAAGGCAGAGGAACCAGAGATCAAATTGCCATCTTCTGTTGGATCAGAGAAAAAGCAGGTGAATCCAGAAAAACATCTGCTTCTGCTTTGTTGACTATACCAAAGCCTTTTACTGTATACATCACAACAAACTGTGGAAAGTTCTTCAATAGATAGGAATACCAGGATGCCTTACCTGCCTCCTGAGAAATCTTTATGCAGGTCTAGAAGCAACAAATCGAACTGGACTTGGAACAACGGGCTGGTTCAAAGTGGGGAAAGGAGTATGTCAAGTTGGTATATTGTCACCCTGCTTATTTTACTTACATGCAGAGTATAGCATGCAAAATACCAGGCTTGATGAAGCATGAACTGGAATCAAGATTGCTGAGAAAAATATCAATAACCTCAGATACACAGATGATACCACCCTCATGGCAGAAAGAGAAGAGGAATTGAAGAGCCTCTCAATGAAAGTGAAAGAGGAGAGTGAAAAAGGTGGCTTAAAGTTCAACATTCAGAAAACTAATATCATGGCATCCAGTCCATCACTTCATGGAAAACAGATAGAGAAACAATGGAAACAATGACAGACTTAATTTTGTTGGGCTCCAAAATCACTGCAGATTGTGACTGCAGCCATGAAATTAAAAGACGCTTGCTCTTTGGAAGAAAAACTATGACCAACCTATACAGCTTATTAAAAAGTAGAGACTTCACTTTGCCAACAAAGGCCCATCTAGTCAAAGTGATGGTTTTTAGTAGTCATATATGGGTATGAGATTTGGAATATACAGCAAGCTGAGTGCCAAAGAATTGATACTTTTGAACTGTGGTTTTGGAGAAGACTCTTGAGATCCCTTGGACTGCAAGAAGATCAAACCAGTCAATCCTAAAGGGAAATCCATCCTGAATATTCATTGGATGGACTGATGTTGAAGCTGAAACTCCAATACTTTGCCCACCTGATGCAAAGAACTCATTGGAAAAAACTCATCGACTCATTGGAAAAGACCCTGATGCTGGGAAAGATTGAAGGCAGGAGGAAAAAGGAATGACAAAGGATGAGATGGTTGGATGGCATCTCCAACTCGATGGACATAAGTTTGAGCAAGCTTTGGCAGTTGGTGATGGACAGGAAAGTCTGGCATGCTTCAGTCCCCAGGGTCGTAAAGAGTTGGACACGACCAAGCAACTGAACTGAACTGAATGGTGGGCTAGCAGTTCCTCATTTGGGCTTCCCAAGTGGTGCTAGTGGTAACAAACCTGCTTTCCAATGCTGGAGACTTGAGATATGTTGATTTGATGTCTGGGTCACAAAGATCCCCTTGAAGAAGCCATGGCAACACACTCCAGTATTCTTTCCTGGAGAATCCACTGGACAGAGGAGCCTAGCAGTCTACATTCCATAGGGTCTCAAAGAGTCAGACATGACTGAAGCAACTTAGTATGTATTCATGTTCCTCATTTACTTAATTTGGAAAGTCTTATTGAATATTTTGATGAAAGATTTAGTCAGGGAAAATAATGTTAAAAACATAAATTTAAGGAATGAGATGTGGACAGATGTGAATCAGGCAATCAGTAGATTTAGGAAGAAAACACAATGATAGTGAAAGGGGATAATTTTCTTGCATCCAAATTTTCCTGGACTCAGGCTAATAGAAATTCATCACCCTATGAGAGGAGGGAAGCAATACCAAGCCTAAGAGTACAGAGTGACAGTTCTGCCATTACTTCTCAAACTCCTCTTGGCAATGTATTTTCCACTGTATTTATCTATAGCTTAATTTACTGGTATAGCACAGAGGCAAAATTTTCAATGATATCATCAAAACAAAACTGGGTTACAATCCCTGATCTACGATCACAAAGCTCTCCTGCACTTTGTCTACACTGTACGAAGATCCTAATCAAAGGCAAAATCAGGAGGTAAAAAGCAGTTGTGACTCAGCTCAGCAAGCCTTACTCTATGGCTCAGGAATGAGTCCTCATGGAGGAAGAAGTATCCTTTTCTCACTTACACAAAGGCGTATCATATGGGCTAGTGATCACCTTGCCCTGTGCAACAGCACTCCCCCACCCCACACATAGTAATGTAACATCCTGTAAATTTAGAATCTTATTCCTTGTTATGTAATAGCATAAGCATAATGATTTTTATTCTATCTTTACATATTAGTACTATTCCTAACATATCATATATAATCTTTAAATAATTTTGAGTTATTATTGAATGAATCTTCCATGTGGTAAATTTAGTTCACATAATTCTCAATATAGATATTTTAAAAATGTATATGTGCTTATGGATTTCATGTATTTTTATGCTAAACAAGATATTTGATGCACTATATGAATTAAATAAGTCAAAAAACTGTATTTAATTCACACTGATTCCCAGTTTAAAATTAGATTGTTTTCTATTATGTACTGCTTGTCTGAATTTTTTAAACACTTTGTGTTCTTCAGTGGCATAGAATAGTAAAAACATAAAAGTCACAGGAAAGTGATTTAGTCAAATCATGTGTTTGACTAAGAGACCCTAGACTGGAGAGGAATGAGGAAGTTTCTACTAGGTAGTGGGTTCATGTCCACTTTTAATCAATGTATTTCACTTTAAAGTTACACCACTCTTTGATTTAGGTATTTCATTCTAAAGATGAGGTAACTGAATATGAAAAGACTTAAATGACTTAGCAAAAGTTACTCATAAGTGCCAGAACTGGAAAGTCCAGTTCATATGAGACTATTTTTCCAGTTGATATTTTACTTACACTGATGATGCTTTCACAATGATGAAGTATTTTGTTTACTTGAAAATTTCAACTAATTATCTCAATAGTTTTCCACACAACCAAAAATGACCAATCTAAGTGATGATATTTTTCCTAAATTAAATGGCAGTCCACTCCAGCATTCTTGCCTGAAAAATCCCATAGAATGAGGAGCTTGATTGGTTACAGTCCAAAGTGTCGCAGAGTTGGTATAACTGAGCATGCTTTTCCTTTATTAGGTGATTTTTTTTTTTCATTTAACTGAATGCATTGTTTTGCATGGTCCAGAGCCAGTCTCTAATATCCCACTGATTCCATGTACATGAAGTAAAATACGAAGACACATCTGAATACAGACCAAGAACAATTATCAGTCCTTGCAAAGTATTTTCTATGTATTTTAATAAAAATGGTCATCTTTTCCTAGCTTTTGTTCATGCAGGATACCTGAGTTTTAATTATTTAAAAATGCCTATCTCCTTCAAACTCTTCCTCGATTGCCATTTCTCTTGGCTAAGTTCTTTTTTTTTAATTCAACTCTGTAATTCTAATATACATAACATACACTTTTCCAAAAATACTATTAATATTAAATCATGCATGGAATATATATATTAAAAATAAAAGATATTAAAACATGTCAAATGATAAATCAGTTATATATATAAATATATATATTTATACATGTTTTATAAGACAAAGAAATAAAGAATTTAGGTTTCCCTCCATAAATATATGTGAAAGATTATATGTGTATGTGTATGTTCTCTTTTTGTTTCAATTAGGTCAGAATTAAATTGCAACTCTGCCTAGAGGTGAGAACTTTTCTTCAAAACAATAAATAGAAATGATGGCTATTTGCACAATATTCAAATATCAAATGAGGTCCTAACCAGGTAGCTTAAGTATGAATAAATCTTGATTTCATGCAGAACTGGTAAAATAAGTTTAATAATTCAATTAAATCTCACACTACTTCAATCATTTGTCAGGTTTTTCAAACTAATTAAGTTATTTGTGCAAATACAAACAACATTATGAAGCAATCTGAGTCATCCATTTCAATGGTGTTTAGCATGTTTGTGGAAAAAAGGCACTATGTTATGCTATTATTTTTTAAAAGATGACTATTTTTATACATAGATTTAGGCACATATATATAAGTAGAGACACTACTTTGCCAACTAAGGTGCATCTAGTCAAGGCTATGGTTTTTCCAGTAGTCATGTATGAATGTAAGAGTTGGACTGTGAAGAAGGCTGAGCGCTGAAGAATTGAAGCTTTTGAACTGTGGTGTTGGAGAAGACTCTTGAGAGTCCCTTGGACTGCAAGGAGATCCAACCAGGCCATTCTGAAGGAGATCAGCCCTGGGATTTCTTTGGAAGGAATGATGCTAAAGCTGAAACTCCAGCACTTTGGCCACCTCATGCAAAGAGTTGACTCATTGGAAAAGACTCTGATACTGGGAGGGACTGGGGACAGGAGGAGAAGGGGACGACAGAGGATGAGATGGCTGGATGACATCACTGACTCGATGGACATGAGTCTAAGTGAACTCCGGGAGTTGGTGATGGACAGGGAGGCCTGGCGTGCTGCGATTTATGGGGGAGCAAAGAGTCAGACACGACTGAGTGGCTGAACTGAACTGATAGATAAATAGATAGATAGATAGATAGATAGATATAGATATATATAGATAGATAGTTAGATGGATAGATAGATATCATGTATTGTAAATAATGTTACAATGAAAATAGGGGAGAATATCTCATTTCTAATTAGTGTCTTTATCTTCTTAGGTTAAAAATCCATAAAAGGAATTCCTCAGTCATATGGTAGTTCAGTTTTTAAGTTTTGAGGAACCTGCATACTATTTTCCATAGTGGCTGTACCAATTTATATCCCCACCAAAAGTGCACGATGGTACCCTTTTCTCCATATCCTTGCTGACAAGTGTTATTTGTTGTATTTTTGATGATAGACAAGCTGAGAGGTGTCAGGTGATCTTTCACTTTGGTTTTGATTTGCAGAGCCTCATTAGTTTAGTGATATGAAGCATCTTTCCATGTGTCTGTTGGCCTTCTGTAGTTTCCATTCAAAAATGTCTATTTGGGTCCTCTGTACATTTTTTAAAAAATTAAGTTGTTTCTTTTCACAATGAGTTGTAAGAGATCTTTCCATATTTTGAATATTAAAAGCACAGCTCAGTGCTCTGTGATGACCATGCTGCTTCTGCTGCTAAGTTGCTTCAGTCCTGTCCGATTCTGTGCGACCGCATAGACGGCAGCCCACCAGGTTCCCTCATCCCTGAGATTCTCCAGGCAAGAACACTGGAGTGGGCTGCCATTTCCTTCTCCAATGCACAAAAGCGGAAAGTGAAAGGGAAGTCACTCAGTCGTGTCTGACTCTTAGCGACCCCATGGACTGCAGCCCACCAGACTCCTCTGCCCATGGGATTTTCCAGGCAAGAGTACTGGAGTGGGGTGCCATTGCTTTCACCTATCTCTGGTCATTGTGATGACCATAGATAGGTGGAAAGGGGAATAGGAAGGAGGCCCAAGAAGGAATGGATATATGTATACATATAGCTGCTTCAATTCATTCTACAGATTAAGAAGAGGTGGCGAGAATACACAGAAGAACTATACCAAAAAAAAAAAAAAATCTTAATGCCCCAGATAACCACGATGGATCACACATGATGGTATGATCACTCATTTAGAGCCAGACAACTTGGTGTGTGAAGTCAAGTGGGCCTCAGGGAGCAAGCATCACTATGAACAAAGCTGGTGGAGGTGATGGAATTGCAGCTGAGCTTTTTCATATCCTAAAAGATGATGCTGTGAAAGTGCTGCACTCAATATGTCAGAAAACTTGGATACTCAGCAGTGGCCATAGGACTGGTAAAGGTCAGTTTTCATTCCAATCCCAAAGAAAGGCAAGGCCAAAGAAGGGTTCAAACTACTGCCCAATCACACTCATTTCACATGCTAGGAAAATAATGCTCAAATTCTCCAGGTGAGGCTTCAGTACATGAACTGAGAACTTCCAGATGTTCAACCTGGATTTAGAAAGGGTAGAGGAACCAGAGATCAAATTGCCAACATCCATTGGATCAAAGAAAAAGCAAGAGAATTTCAGAAAAACATCTGCTTTATTGACTATACTAAAGCCTTTGACTGTGTGGATCACAACAAACTGTGGATAATTCTTAAAGAGATGAGAATACCCGAAGACCTTACCAGCCTCTTGTGAAATATGTACTAAAGTCCAGAAGCAACAGTTAGAACCACATATGGAATAACAAACTGGTTCCAAATTGGAAAAGGAATTCGTCAAGACTGTGCATTGTCACCCTGTTTATTTAACTTATATGCAGAGTCTAGTTCATAGACTTGCTCAGTTGTTACTGACTCATTGAAACCCCATGGACTGCAGCAGGCTAGGCTTCCTTTCCATCACCAAGTCCCGGAGCTTGCTCAACTCATGTTCATCAAGTTGGTGACGTCATTTGATCATTTCATCCTCTATTGTCTCCCTCTCCTCCTGCCTTCAGTCTTTCCCAGCATCAGGGTCTTTTTCTTCTTTAAAATGTATTTAATTGAAAGGTAATTACTTTACAATATTGTGATGGTTTTTGCGATACATTGACATGCATCAGCCACGGGTGTACATGTGTCCCCCCACCCCAAAAGCCCCTCTCATCACCTTCCCCATCCCATTCCTCTGGGTTGTCTCAGAGCACTGGCTTTGAATGCCCTGTTTCATGCATCGAACTTGAATTGGTCATCTATTTCACACATGGTAATATACATGTTTCAATGAGATTCTCTCTAATCATCCCACCCTCACCTTCTCACAGAGTCCAAAAGTCTGTTCTTTACATTTGTGTCTTTTTTGTGCCTTGCATATAGGGTTATTGTTACCATCTTTCTAAATTCCATATATATGTGTTAATATAATGTATTGGTATTTTTCTTTCTGACTTACTTCACTCTGTATAATAGGCTTCAGTTTCATCCACCTCATTAGAACTGACTCAAATTCGTTCTTTTTTATAGCTAATATTCCATTGTGTATATATACCACAACTTCCATATCCATTCACCTGCTGATGAACATCTAGGTGGCTTCCATGTCTTAGCTATTATAAACAGTGCTTCAGTGAACATTGGGATACATGTATCTCTTTCAATTCTGGTTTCCTTGGTGTATATGACCAGCAGTTGGATTGATTGCTGGGTCATATGGCAGTTCTATTTCATTTTTTAAGGAATCTCCACACTGTTCTCCATAGTGGCTGTACTAGTCTGCATTCCCATCAATACTGTAAGAGGGTTCCCTTTTCTCCACACTCTCTCCAGCATTTGTTGTTTGTATACATTTTTTAGAAAGATGAATTTGTTTATTTTAATTGGAGGCTAATTACTTTACAATATTGTATTGGTTTTGCCATACATCAACATGAATCTGCCACAGGTGTACATTTGTTCCCCATCCTGAACCCCCCCTCCCACCTCCCTCTGTTTGTCGACTTTTTGATAGCAGCCATTCTGACCTGCATGACATGGCACCTCATTGTGGTTTTGATTTGGCATTTGGCATTGTGGCATTTCTCTGATAATAAGTGATGTTGAGCATCTTTTCATGTATTTGTTAGCCATCTGTTTGTCTTCTTTGGAGAAATGTCTGTATAGTTCTTTGGCCCATATTTTGATTGGGTCATTTATTTTTCTGGAATTGGGCTGCTTGTATATTTTGGAGATTAATTCTTTGTCAGTTCTTTCATTTGCTATTCTTTTCTCTCATTCTGAAGGCTGCTTTCACTTTGTTTATAGTTTCCTTCACTGTGCAAAGCTTTTAAGTTTTGTTAGGTCCCTTTTGTTTATTTTTGTTTTTATTTCCATTACTCTGGGAGATAGTCATAGAGGATTTTGCTATGATTTATGTCAGAGAGTATCCTGCCTATGTTTTCCTCTAGGAGTTTTATAGTTTCTAGTTTCACTCTTAGATCTTTTATCCATTTTGAGTTTAATTTTGTGTATGGTGTGAGAAAGTATTCTAGTTTCATTTTTTTACAGGTGGTTGACAAGTTTCCCCAGTACCACTTGCTAAAATCTTTGCATCAGGTGGCCAAATTATTGGAGCTTCAGTTTCAACATCAGTCCTTCCAATGAATATTCAGGACTGATTTCCTTTAGAATTGACTTTAGAATTGGGAATACATCCTGTGAAATGCCAAGCTGGATTAGAATATGCAGAGTGCATCATGCAAAATGCTTGGGTGAATGAAGAACAGGCTGGAATCAAGACTGTCAGGAATAATATCAATAAACTTAGATATGCAGGTGACACCACCCTTATGGCAGAAAGCAATGAGGAACTAAAAAGTTTCTTGATGAAGGTGAAAGAAGAGACTGAAAAAGCTGGCTTAAAACTCAACATTCAAAAACCTGACATCATGGAATCTGATTCCATCACTTCATGGCAAACAGATGGGGAAGCAATGGAAACAGTGACAGATTTTATTTTCTTGGCCTCCAAAATCACTGCAGATGATGACTGCAGCCACAAATTAAAAGACATTTGCTCCTTGGAAGAAAAGTTATGACAAACCTAGAGAGAGTATTAAAAAGAAGACACATCACATTGCCGACAAAGGTCCATCTAGACAAAGCTATGGTTTTTGTAGTAGTCATGTATAATGTGAGAGTTAGTTGGCCCTTAAAGAAGGCTGAGCACTAAAGAACTGATGCTTTGTCGAAGATAAGCTGTCCATAGGTGTGTGGATTTATCTCTGGGCTTTCTATTTTATTCCATTGATCTATATTTCTGTCTTTGTGCCAGTACCATACTGTCTTGATGACTGTGGCTTTGTAGTAAAGCCTGAAGTCAGGCAGGTTGATTCCTCCAGTTCCATTCTTCTTTCTCAAGATGGCTTTGGTATTCGAGGTTTTTTGTGTTTCCATACAAATTGTGAAATTATTTGTTCTAGCTCTGTGAAAAATACCGCTGGTATCTTGATAGGAATTGCATTGAATCTGTAGATTGCTTTGGGTAGTATACTCATTTTCACTATATTGATTCTTCCGATCCATGAACATGGTATGTTTCTCCATCTATTAGTGTCCTCTTTGATTTCTTTCATCAGTGTTTTATAATTTTCTATATATAGGTCTTTAGTTTCCTTTGGTAGGTATATTCCTAAGTATTTTATTCTTTTCATTGCAATGGTGAATGGAATTGATTCCTTAATTTCTTTTTCTACTTTCTCATTATTAGTGTATAGGAATGCAAGGGATTTCTGTGTGTTGATTTTATATCCTGCAACTTTACTATATTCATTGATTAGCTCTAGCAGTTTTCTGGTGGAGGATGCAGGATGATAGGGACTGATGCACGGGGATAACCCAGAGAGAGGGTGTGGGGCGGGAGGATGGAGGAGGGGGTCGGGATTGGGAGTTCATGTACACTCATGGCTAATTCATGTCAATGTGTAACAAAACGAATACAGTATTGTAAAGCAAAACAAACTAAAAAATAAAAATTAATTAAAAAAAAAAAGAAAAAGAAAAGGAGGATATGAGATTTTCAACAAAATTAATTTTCAAGTGAAACTGCACATTTCTACTATAAGCATATGATAAAGACATACATTATTAAATGTTGCTATTTAGGAATTATGTGCATAAATTTAACAATGCACACTAGCCAATTTTCTGTAATGTGTGTTTGTATATTTAACTGTTTCTTTGTATAGCTAATTAAATGTTTGTTGCAAAGTCAAAAAAAAAAATAAATAAAGAACTGATGCTTTTAAAGTGTTGGTGTTGGAGAAGATGCTTGAGAGTCCCTTGGATTGCAAGAAGATCAAAACAGTCAACCCTAAAGGAAATCAATCCTGAATATTCACTGAAAGGACTGATGCTGAAACTGAAGCTCTAATACTTTGGGCACCTGATGAGAAAAGCCCACTCATTAGAAAATAACCTGATGCTGGAGATTGAAGGCAGGAGAACAAGGGGATGATAGAGGATGAGATGGCTGGATGGCATCACTGACTCAGTGGAAATGAGCTTGAGCAAGCTCTGGGAGATGGTGGCGGACAGGGAAGCCTGGCATGCTGCAGTCCATGGAGTCACAAAGAGTCAGACAAGACTGAGCGACTGAACAAGAAGAAGAACACAACATTGTACAGTGATTATATTCCAATAAAAAAAATAAAATCAAGTGACCTGTACAAAGGAAAAACAACAAGCTCCTTATCAGATATATCATTTGAAAATAGCTTCTCCCATTCAGTTGATTGCCTTTTCATCTTGTCAAAGGTTTCCTTCAATATGCAAGAATTTTCTAGCCTGATGCAGCCCCATTTGTTTTTGTTTCTCAGGTGGCTCAGTGTTAAACAGGAGACAGACACAGGTTCGATCCCTGGGTCAGGAAGATCCCCTGGAGGAAGAAATGGCAACCCACTGCAGTATTTTTGCCTGGGAATTCCCATGGATATAGGACCTGGCCAGCTATAGTCTATGGGGTCATAAGGAGTCAAACATTACTGAGCGACTGAACATAGCACAAAAAAGCAAATAAAATTAAGTAAAACTAAGCAACATCAAAGTAATAACAGAACCCCACAGAAAATGATTTTAAAAATAAAAACATGGTTCAATTAAGTTGGACCAGAGTTTTATATGATTATGTGATAAGCAATAGACCTAGGGTTGGAAACAGTTGTTCAGATCTTGAATGTTATCATGTAGAGGGATATACAGATGGTCAGGAATTTGGTATGCAGAGGGCTCAGCAATCAGTTAACTGTGACTGGCAGACTTTTGAGAAGGGAGACTTAGATAGGAAGAGTCTAGAAAGAAGTATAATTTGGAAGATATGCCAGGAATTAAGGATCAATTTAACAACCTAATAAAAGTCTATATTGAGCAACAAAAGTAAGAAGAGAATGGGGAAGAAAACAGACATGAAAAAGCATAAAATATATATGAAGTGTGTGTGTGTGTGTGTGTGTGTGTGTGTGTGTGAAGGAGTAAGGGTAAAAAAGGATACATTTTAAATTTAAGTATGAATACCTTAAATTGGATAATGGATAAATGGTGGTGTCATTTCAAGATGACATAGGGAGTCCAGACTGAACACTCACAAAAACCTCACATAATTTTAGGGCTAGGAGAAAGATGAGAACTCAACTAGGATAATTATTTATCTCACATATTAAAAAATGAGGCTCAGAGAAATTGACTAAATTCTAAGACTATTAGAAATTTGGAAACGTGTTTATCTTGAGGGTTCAGTAAAGGGGCAGTGGAGACACCCTATAAGGCAGTGGGATAGAGTTGATGACAGCAATAAAATTAAAGTTTACAGTGAAAGTAAAATGATCACCTTGCCACAGTAATAACTTTGAAAGAAATCTATAGAAGAACAACTGTTACTAAAGTGCCAGGAGTTGCAAGAATATTGTATTATAATTTTAGGAAAACTAATTTTCTTATGACACCTCCAGATTACACATTGTAAAGAAAACTGGGAAAATAAAACAATTTTAAACCTCAGAAATATTTCCTGCTGTTCTGTTACACTAAGATTAATTGCAAGTCACACAAGTTAAACAGTACAAAATCTTTTACAGAACACATGGAAGGTTTCACATGCCCTAAAATAAAAGGCTATAAATGTGACATAATACACTCTGCTGGAACAATTTCTGAATATTTCTATAATAAAGTAATTTTCTCCCACTTCAGCTTCCCTAGCAAATTGACAAGATAAAATTGGTTTCTTAAGCCATCATTTCAAGGGATGATATAATTATCTATTTTAAAATTGAAAAAATATAAAGGAGTGATGCTGTTAGTAGCTTTCATGTTTCAGAAAATTTTCAATAAATTTGCATACTACAATTAAGAAATTGCTAAAAGAGGTAAATGGAATGAATTTATAAATAGTAAAATTTGTTTTCAATCAAATAGTTTTAATCTTTGTAGTTATATTTTTAAGAATACTTGTGTCATTTCTCATAAATATTGTTTTTAATAAATCTAACCATTATGTAAAATTGTGTTACTTAATTTCCATCTACTCATAAAATATTTCATATAATTCCCAAATATATATCATGACCAAAATGTTGATATACTTAGAACCTATAACTCTCAATTTTAAAATTTCTGCTACTATTGATAGAAACAAAAATATGAATATGAAAAATAAAAATTTCAAAAATTTTATTTTGGAAATATTCATGTCACTGTTAATGATGCTATCTTGCATAAACCTTCAGCATCTCAAGTAGATGAACATATATGGATGTATCCACATACGTGACTGTTGCACAGAAACAACCAGTTGTTTTTCCAAGCATATCTGAATATTGAATCATCTAAGAACAGAGAAAGAGAGGATGAGGAAGAGGAAGAAAAAGGAGAGTAAGAGGAAGGAATAAAGTGAGGAAGGAAGGGAAGGAAGAAAGAACTCACAAAATCTGGTTAATTTACCTGTTGTAACCAAAGAGGATAAAGGTCATTCAATACTGAATCTGTGTTTTTGAACATTCTAAGAGCTTCACCTCAGCCCATATTCTATGCCTTTCATTAGAACTATGGCTCAAACATAATGGACACTAGAAGAGGAAAACTGGTTTAGGGAATGAATATGTGCATTAACTCTGTAGCAGAACCTTGATTATCCAGATTAATACCTTTTTTACACCCTTTGGGTATGGCCTTTCTCTTCCATGTAGCTAATCCATATCTATATGCCTTGGGCTTTGATCAAGGCTAGCTATGAAGAAATTCTGCCATTATTATCTGTTAAATCAATCATATCAAGAATATTTATTTTTATTAAAAAAGAAAAACATTTCTCATTTAAATAGTAATGTACATGGGGTGACAAAAGATAGAATCCAGTGAACTTTTCCATATACTATTAAATTGACACCCACCCATTCTGCCCTCTAAGAAGGTCAGTTAAGTCATTAAAACTATATTAAATGATTGTTCCCATGTACCACAGAAAGAATATAATATGTACTTGCCTGGAATCATAATATAAAATAAATAAAAAATATCATACTGCATAGTGTTCAACAGCTTTTATTTAGATAAAGCATCATATATGAGTGCTTCAATTTTTTTTTTTAGTTCTTTAGAAGTGTTTACGTTTTTTAAGCTTTAGATTTATGTTAATTTATTTACTTAAGTTGTAAACCCATTTTTCCTAAAATTATTTTTCATTGTTGATTGCTCTTTTCTGTTCTTTATAACATATTAATCTAGATA
Source organism: Aepyceros melampus (assembly GCA_006408695.1). Taxonomy (NCBI): domain Eukaryota; kingdom Metazoa; phylum Chordata; class Mammalia; order Artiodactyla; family Bovidae; genus Aepyceros; species Aepyceros melampus. Next base: position 159,810 of record SJXQ01012872.1, read on the forward strand.
AAATTATAAAACTGGAACACTTTTAGAACAAATGTCAGATCCATCAAAGACTGTTATTAAAATAGATTGATTCTAAAGGCAACTCCCCTTTGAGAACATTTTAGATTAACATTCTCTTGAAAAATTTTTTTAAAATTATAACTATAAAATATGATGACCAGTGGAACTGTTATGTATCATATCAAGTAACACTATTTAGTTATTCTTAAGATGGTTTGAACATTTTAAAATTTCACATTGCAAACATATGTCATACCATACAGAATAACATATAATACTTACTAGATATTTGTACTCTCATAGACAAATAGAAATTCCAAGTAAAACTATTAGAGGTAAAAAGTATGTTCCTTTGTGCTATATCTGTCTTATTTGAAGTTTAATAATAATAATAATAATAATAATAGCAGTAGACTATGTCCCATTTCCCAAGGCTAAGAAGAAAATTTAAATTGTATTCTTTTGGTATCTGGAACATAACAGTAACAAAAGAATACTCCACAGTAAAAAAGTACTTGCTCATGATCTAGGGAAAATAAGAATACTTTCTCCAATTTTTACATGAGATTTAAATTTGATGGATATTGAGACTTAATTTTGTGAACAATTTTCATAATATTTCTAGGTTTTATATTTAATCAGACTTTTGGTTTTTCTGTCTAAAAAGTTAAAAATATTATGTATATGGGATAGTTTGCATCTAATATCAGCACCTCATTAAAACTGAAGAAATTTTCTAGTATTACATTCACAAATACTATGTGTTACTGAAATATGGCCTGCTCATTTGAAAATTTTGCTACTTGCCAATGCCATTCCTTCTAAGCCTTGTAAACCATCAAATAGTCTTTTGCATAAATAAATGATATCTTTAAAAAATTATTTACTTAGCACTATATGCCATACCATAATAAGAACACAAACCAAAATAGCTGTAGGCAATTGATTCAATAGTAGTGTTAGACCTCCCGGTCTTTGCCCAGGACCCATCGTCGCCAAGATCACTGAGACTCGGACTTGATGCAATTAGCAAGAGGATTTATTAAGCCGACGCGCTGGGGTTCAATCTCCACCCGAGGAGATGAACCCCGAACAATTGTTACAGAGCAGTTTATAAGCAAAAAATCATAAACAGGTGCAGTTGAGATGGAGTGTTTTGATTGGTTTACAAACTGTGGCCTTTCCGGGGATAGGTTCATTCGTTATTAGGCCTAAATAGCTAACTAACCTACAATTATGCTGCTTTAGTTGAATGGCCCGAGGCAATCAACTTTTAGCTTGACTCCTGGGGGCTGTATTCTTAAGATGCAAGTATGATCCCCCTCTGTGTTTTTCTTTCCTCTTAAGACAATAGCCCTGATTTAAGATTAACAAAGAGCCCGTGGGTGCAGGTCTGTTTCTTTAGAGCCCCTAATAAATTTTTAACCTTTCTCCTTGTTCCCTGGAATGCTCCCGAAGAAGTCAGAAGACACTGTTCTCATACCTATGTCCCTAGTGGCGCCTCTCATGGTAGACTGATTACAGGCTAGGGAACAAATCAGGGCTAGAAACAATTTTTACAACCTCAGGCTGCCCAGGCTGGTCTCCACAGTAGCATTTTCTTTTCTATTTTTTATTCCTGTAATATATTTGGTTTTCTCTGAATAACTACGGATGACTCTTTGTAAAGAAGGTTTCATAGTCCATAGTCAAATCATTTTTTCATGTCATTTCAATTTATTTGTCAGTCATTCAAACATATGCTGAGATAATTGTAATATACTAAATGTCTTCTATTCTTGTGAGACAAAAGTTTGATAAAAACGGCAATGTCTCAGTCCTCAAGTTCTCACTACCTAGAAAAGAAACATTATAATATATATATATATGACAATGGCATCATAATTATATATTATATAAATATATGATTTCTGTGAAGTAAGTTAAATGAAAATATACAATGCATATAATTATATGCATATGTACATCATAGATGAAATACTGATTACCTCTATTGGGAAAGGTCACAAAAAGTTTCAGAAAAGATAATAAAACTCAGCAGGATATTGTATTTCAAATATTGGCTATCTAGTCCTTAAGATAACAAAATAATTTAAAAACAGAAGCATTTCAGGATCTCTAAGGTATCTCATCACCTGTGGATAGTAGTTATAGATGACTTGAATGTGCAGACTAAAGCAAAATCATGAAGCACAATTTAGAACATGCTAACAACCTTAAAGTTGAGGAAGGGTTCTGAGCAATTGACTCATAGCCATGTTTCATTTGAGAAAGCTCTTTTAAAGTCTGAATAGAGAGGATGAATTGTAGGGAAATTATGTAATTGTTATTCTACTTGTAATAAGCCACTTCTAAATTTCCTTTTTTGTGTGTGACAATTATCACTTTCTCATGTGTGCTGTAATTTATTCATTATTTCTATTGATTTCAAGCCCTCAAGTGTGAATTGCAAAGAGGCTGGGAACTTTACATACTTTACTGATGTTTTGCAGGTACCTAGAAAGTACTTGGCCTAGTATGGGCCATCATTTAATCCTTCCTCTATAAATAAAATGTATGAATTGTACTAGTTTATAAGTTTTTGATTTATTTTGTTATGACAATTCTTTGAATAATCATAGATATTTTATCTGTTGTCAGGCTTTCTAAATATGTAAGCAAGTTATCATTAAAAGAGATAATTTTCTCTGATATGCAATATTTGTATAAATGATTCTTATTTTTGTCTAACCACATTCATTAGTATATCCTAAATGATAGTCAGTATCCTTGTAATTTTCTTGACATTAAAGAAAAATGTAGTTAACATTCAAAAGTTTTAAATTATGGTGAGGATTATGGCAATTTTCAAGAAAAGCAAGGACATTTGTGTGGCAGGAAGATAATAAATCATAATTATGAGATAGATATTTTTAAATGTTTCATACTTGGCTGTCATATACTCTTCTGTTATGTTCTACTTTTTTCCTGTATTTGGTTTGTATATCTTCTATTAACCTTCAATTTATATTTGATCATCTTATGTCTCTAATCTTATCTCTATTTTCACCTAATATTAATAATGTCTACTTGTCTGCTTTTTTGTTATATTCACTAGTTTATTGTACTTTTAGATTCCACATATATGTGATATATGACTCATGGATGTAGAGAACAACTTAGTGGTTACCAGAGGGGTAGCAGCAGTATAGGAGTGGGCATGGAAAGTACAAATTATCTGGTATAAGATGGTCTCAAGGATGTATTGTACAACACAGAGAATATAGCCAGTAATTTTGTAATAACTGTACATGGGAAGTAATCTTTAATATCAAAGAAAAACAGTCTACCTTTTTGTCTCCTGGAAGTGACTGTCTCCTAGAGCTTCATGCTTGTACCAATAATCAGTAACTGCTTCTCTAGAAAAGTGTCTACAATCTACTGGCACGAAAATTTCATATTGCTAGAGTACTAGACTACTTCAAGATATTTCTGTTGTCTTCAAATAATTTTGGAGGATATTTTGCCTGTTTTTTTCTAGGTGATGACATAGATGCATTAATCTACTCCCAAATAGTCCATCTGCTACAAAGTAAAAATTCTGATAGATCCGATTTATCTGAATGATTTGCCCTATTATGAGCCAGTAAGAATAGAAGCTGGAAACCAGGGAGGAAGACCATTGCAGTATTGAGCAAGAGGTTATGATGATGCTAGTGTATTCCAAGGTTGCAGAAGAGACAATATTGGTGAGTCATCAGGTTTTGAAGGCAGGACCAACAAGATTTGCTAATAGATTTGATGAGGTGAAAGAAAGAAAAGAATGATTCTAAAATTTTGGTTTGGTCAACACCTGAGTAAATAAACAAAATCCACTGGCCTTGGGGAAACAGGTGAAGAAGAAAGTTTGAAAAATGTAAAGAATTTAGTTTTGGGATTATGTGCCTATTCAAAATTCAAGGGGAATTACTGGGATAGGAAGTTGGATATACATGGCTTCCCTGGTGACACAGACAGTAAAGAATCTGTCTGCAATGCAGAAGATCCAGGTTCAATCCTGGATAGGGAAGATTCCCTGGAGAAGGGAATGGAAATCCACTCCTGCATTCTTGCCTTGAGAATTCCATGGACAGAGGAGGTTGGTGAGCTACAGTCCATGGGGTCACAAATAAAAGTTGCATATACAAGTTTGGAATCCAAGAAAATTAAGACCTGGAGCAATCCTATAGAGACAATATTAGGATAGTAATTAGGTAATTAGAAGTAATCCAAGGAGATCATATAGACAGAAAAGATGGCAGGACATAGTACTTCAAACAAACAAACAAACAAGTAAAAAGCACTTCAAGCAGGTAAAAGAAAGATCTGATAAAGAAGATGAAGTTGGAATACCTAGTGGTTATATGGATAATCAGGAAAGAATGAAAATTCAAAAGGAATATGAAGAAAGTGTTTTAAAATGTAAGGAGTAATCTATGGTATTAAATGCTGCTGAAAAAGACTGAAATTTGATCAGAGTATGTGATGCTGAGACCATAGTTTGACTCACTAGTGTACTAGTGACAGAAGGTTTACTCTAGACTTGACTGGGTTGGCTCTAGAGAAAGAGGAATGTTACTTTAAATAAAAGTGAAATACAACTAACAGCAATTGAGTTAAAGGGAGCATTTATTTTGTTAATTGGAAATAATAACAGTATGTTCTGTTGCTGTTGAAAGGGTCCAATAGACAAGTAAAATGTGATGATGTTGGATAATAAGATAAAAATGAAGAAAGCATAATCCTCAAGGCAAGTGGAGTTGCTGCCCTTGGGGAACATGGACAGTTCATATGCTATAATGAGAAGAGAGTACAGTATGTGTGGTTCAGTTATATGTAGCTGAAGAATTGCTGGTGATGTGTTTTTATCAATGAAATAAAGAGCAAACTTATTGATATCTGAAATGAAATCATGTGTTACAAGGTTTTTAAAGAGAGTACAAACTATAAAATACCTATGGGAGTAGAGAGTGAATGGTTTAATAAAATCTAGTAAGATTGCTTTTGGCACTAAGGGCCTATATGAGATGCTTGGTCATGAAGTCAACATGGCTCAACATGGCTGTGTTTTCCCTACACACAATTTGAGAGTGTAACAGGTTGTTTTAGTAAGCCAGAAAGAAAAACACCAATACAGTATACTAACGCATATATATGGAATTTAGAAAGATGTTAACAATAACCCTGTATGCGAGACAGCAAAAGAGACACAGATGTCTTTTGGACTCTGTGGGAGATGGAGAGGGTGGGATGATTTGAGAGAATGGCATTGAAACATGTACAATATCATATATGAAACGAATTGCCAGTCCAGGTTCGATGTAGTATACAGGATGCTTGGGGCTGGTTCACTGGGATGACCCAGAGGGATGGTACGGGGAGGGAGGTGGGAGGGGACTTCAGGATGGAGAATACATGTACACCCATGGCGGATTCCTGTTGATGTATGGCAAAACCAATACAATATTGTAAAGTAATTAGCCCCCAATTAAAATAAATAAATTTATATTAAAAAAAAACTCCTTTTGCTTTCCTGAAATAAAATCTACTCAGTTTTCTTAACAGAAAATAATTTTCAGAGTATCTAATATCTACTTATTTTTGTTTTGGTAGTAGAATCTACCACAAATGTCATAAAAATGGCCATTAGATCAAATACTACAGTTTTTATCCTCCCACAGCTAACTGTGTTTTTATGGCAGAATTCAGGATAATGGACTATGACATGTTTAAGTTTCAGTTGATTTCATTAAAAACCAAGAAGCCTGACCTTAATTTTCTTTGTTCCACTGGCTGCAAATAGCAATAGCTGGTAAACACCAAAAGTCATGTGTTATGAAGGGCATTAGTGTCCTGCTAGGCTGTGTCACCAGAGGAGGCATTTACTGTAACATTTAAAACAAAAGAAATAAACGTTTATTGTTTTGAGCCACTGTATTTTACTAGAAGTTTATGCTAATAAAATAGTATATTGTTTTTGTAAATTATTTCCTAATGTTTAATTAAAATATTTATGTTTATAGTCATAAGCAAAATATAAGCTTTTTTTCTAATTTAGTATATCAGTTTTGCTATTACATTTACATATTAGTTTTCTAATATTGACTGGCTTGTGCATATATTTACATTCTGTATCACTGAAATAACATTGTATTATCTGTACTTTACTAGGTAGCTGGAACTTGGTTTTGGAAATACCTGCTCCAAATGCCTATTTTAAAAGGTTAACTTTGAATCTTTTTTTTTCCTTCAAATATAATAGCCAGCTTAAGTACTGGTATTTCTCAGGTAAATTTTGCTATTTTTTTGCTAAGATATCAATAGTTTCCTTTAGGATTTCTGATTTACCATAATATTTATTCTTTTTCTTATTATAGCTGACATTATTACATTTCTAATTTTTTTCTTTTTTTGCTGTCTCTTTTTAATCTTATTGATCCATTCATTCAAGCAATCAGACTGAGTTTAGGATTTCTTTTTTGCCCATTTCATTAACACCAGACATTTACATCTTGTTTCCTTTAAAAATGTATTCTACATCTTTTCTAATTTCTAAGCAAATATTTAAATATAATCTCATATTTTTCTAAATTTTAAACAAACTTGATTTGTTCAGGAATATATGTTCAAACTTCTTGAATACCATCTATTCTGGGTCTTATGTTGATTTTTCATGTCTCCCATATCTGGGACTTCTAGGTATTCCGTAATTAATGTAATATTGCATGTTAGTAATAACTAACAGTTTTTGTTTAGCTAATTAGCTCCTCCATAGCACTCAGGTGACAGAAAAAAATAACCAATGGTTGATGGAACTCATCTCTGCATGTCCCAAACTCACTGTTACAATGGAGCAGGACCACTGAGATTGCAGTAGCTCTTAATTTGCAGATGTAGAACAAAGCTGTATTAGCTTTGTGGGCCAAAAATCAAGAATGAACATATAAATGGTCACTTATTTTGGTGAATACCCCCCTATGTCTAACCTACCACGATTGGCCACTTGGTCTATAACTATCTAAACTTACCTAAGTGGTTATAAGATTTTTTTTTTTTTACTACAAAAGACATTTAGATTTCCTCTGTTAAAAAATACAATTTAAAACACAATGAGGTCTCATCTCACGCCAATCAGAATGGCTGCCATCAAAAAATCTGCAAACAATGGATGCAGAATGCTGTTGGTGCGAATGCAAACTACTACAGCAATTATGGAGAACAGTGTGGAGATTCCTTAAAAAACAGGAAATACTGTATTGGGGTTTATCTTTCTGGCTTACTTCATTTAAAACAAAAACAAACAAAAAAAGAAAAACACCTAAAAATAGAACTGCCATATAACCCAACAATCCCACTGTTGGGCATACACACCAAGGAAACCAAAATTGAAAGAGATACATGTACCCCAGTGTTCATTGAAGCACTGTTTACAATAGCTAGGACATGGAAGCAACCTAGATAGCCAACAGCAGGCAAATGGATAAGGAAGTTGTGGTACATATACACAACGGAAACTTACTCAGCTATAAAAATAACACATTTGAGTCAATTCTAATGAGGTGAATGAAACTGGAACCTATTGTATGGAGTGAGGCCACCTCATGCGAAGAGTTGACTCACTGGAAAAAACTCTGATGCTGGGAGGGATTGGGGGCAGGAGGAGAAGGGGATGAACGAGGATGAGATAGCTGGATGGCATCACGGACTCAATGGAATGAGTCTGAGTGAACTCCGGGAGTTGGTGATGGACAGGGAGGCCTGGCATACTGAGATTCATGGGGTCGCAGAATCGGACACGACTGAGCGACTGAACTGAACTGAACTGAAGCCAGAAAGAGAAACACCAATACAGAATATTAATGCACATATATGGAATTTTGAAAGACGGTAATGATGATCCTATATGCAAAGCAGCAACAGAGACACAGATGTAAAGAATAGGCTATTGGACTATGTGGGAGAAGGTGAGGGTTGGATAACATGAGAGAATAGCATTGGAACATGTATATTATCATATGTAAAATAGATGACCAGTGCAAGTTCAATTCATGAAGCAGCACACTCAAAGCTGGTGCTCTGGGACAACCCAGAGGGATGCGGTGGGGAAAGAGGAGGGAAGGAGGTTCAGGATGGGGGGACACATATGCACTCATAGCTGATTTGCGTCAACGTATAGCAAAAACCACCACAATACTGTGGAACAATTATCCTCCAATTAAAATAAATGAATTAAAACAACAACAACAAAAATATCACTTATAAAGTCAGATCTAATCTAGTTCTAAGGCAATAACAGCTAATGCCCTTGAAATTGGCAATCCAGGTGCACTTTTTGAAGCAAATTCATATAAAACTAGACAGATCACAATAGAATATTTCTGCTATTTATTCAGAATGTGCTTCCATTAAGAAATAAGAAAATTAAAGTCCAATAAAATCATGCAGCTATATTGATATAGCTATATGGATATAATTGTAAATTTATAGATAAGAATTCCATTTAAGAAAGCAAAGAGTTTTTAGTATTATAAAATTCATTTTAGATGATTGTTTAAAATGTATGAAAAATAGATTTAAAAATTTTTATAAGATAATTTTATTAAATCAAAATGTAAACACTATTAAGATATCAGTGTAAATAAAGGATAACAAATTTTTTTTATGTTAATGAACACACATTTTATTTTAGAGAAAAGAGCCCTGTCCTGGAGTTAGGAAACTTACACCACAGACCCATTCTGCCATTTTGTAGTTTTGGAGCTCAAGCAAAACTTGACCTGGGATCCACCCCGCAGCCCCTCCGGTGGTAGTGCGGAGTCTTAACCTCTGGACCACCAGGATGTCCCATCAACTAGATAGTCATGAAACCTGGAAATTCTGTGGGTTTTTTTTTTTTTTTTAGCTGATCCCATACTCTCCTCATCTCCATTTTTCCCAGTTTAACAGATATGGTTATCTGGAGCCATTGGAAACAACAGGCAGGATGGGAAAGCACTCCCTTAACCCACTCTTGCTCTAAGCAAGTGTCATTGTCTGACAGGTAATACTTGAAGGGAAATGCTTATCTCCTGTTAAGGCTGCCATGCTGCTTCACTTTTGGGTACAGAAGAAGTTGGCTCTAAGTTAAGTAAGACTCTGATATTATGTCTTTGCAAGGATTGGTCTTCATTGCCTGGTCTCATGCCCTCTAGATATATCTAACAAGTTCCCTCCAACTGGATAGGTCTTTTTTCCCTCTTCTCATCTTAGAAATGATTTATTATGAATGAGGGAGATGGGCTATTCCCCTACTCAGAAACTGGCAGTGACTCCTCATTGTCGATAGACATTATCCAACTCCAAAGTATGACAATTAAGGTCCTTCAGAATTGGACCATGAGAATTCCTATATATAATTAATTTTGTATATAGAAATGTATTAATGCTTTTTTTTTTCAGTGCCATTTGTATTTATTTACTCCTCTCAACAGTCCTGAGACATATTATCCTGATGTCACCAGTAAAGAGATGGGGGCCAGAGTGACTCTAACATTCCAAGGTCAAGCAGATACGAAATGACAACCAGAGTCACCCTGGTCTGTCTGATTCATAGTGTATGACCTTTCTATTTCACATTTGTTTCTTTTTTTTTTTAATTAATTTTTATTTTTTAGTTTGTTTTGCTTTACAATACTGTATTCGTTTTGCTATACATTGACATTAATCAGCCACAAGTGTACATGAACTCCCAATCCCGACCCCCACTTCCCCCCTCCCACCCACACCTTCTCTCTGGATTATCCCTGTGCATCAGTCCCAAGCATCCTGCATCGAACCTAGACCAGCGATTCATTTCACTTATGATATCATAAAAATTTTAAAACCTTATTCCCTCCCTAAAATGAACTACTAGAGATAATTTTTTCTGAATTCAAAATATTTTTTAAACCTTTTAACCTTTTAAAATATAGTTTTGAACCTTTTAACAAGTGTGTAACATTGATAAATATAAACTCAAGGGTGCTTAGCAAAATCTTGAGGCCATTATTCTAATATGCTATATGAATCTTTTTGAATTTTATATATGTAAGGAAACACATATACAGGCATGCTTCTAAAAAATAATTTTCTACTGATCTATTACATTTTCCATAGGACTACAGAGGGATGTCTTTATTATCACTGTATATATCTGTTGCCTAGGTAAGTGTTTTTATACTTGGAAGGTCAGTAAGGACTTTTTAAGTAAATTAAAAACTATCTTTTATGTTCACTGCTTTGTCAAGTGTTAAGTTAATATTCCTAATCTACTTTTACTAATAAGATACAATTTTACCCATATTTTTTCACTGAAGAATAAAACATAAGTGTTTCTTTTGGGATTTTCCTTAAAGGTTTGTTTCCGAGATTACTTGCTGAAATCATTCATCTATGAACATAATATTTCTACAAATGTTTAATAAGATTTTACAATAACTTTTTTCTAGAGTGTGAAAAATGAAAATCATAATACCCCATGGATGTGATAGGGAACCAAGTATTTCTTTTTGGATTGATGCTGTGGGAATAACACAGTCATATTATGCCTTTAGGAGATGATGTGTTGAATATCTGTTTATTTCTGTTGTTGTTTAAGAAATAAAGTTTAAATTTATATACTTAGTCTTTAAATTTTTACTTTAAAGTGCTACATTCCACCTAATTTCCTGAAACCTAAATAAGCTTAAAGTAACAAATCACTCTATACTAATTTAACTTTTCTCTTTTGAATTTTGAAATTCTAAATTATATTTTTAAAGTAATAAAAAAACAGTTACTACTGAAGTATAACTTTTCTGATCAAGCATGATCATTTGTAAACACAAGTGCTATAACATAAGTTGGGTTAATAGGGCATTGAAAAAAATTATAGATCTCAAGAAACCATAGTACAAGTCTTTTAGGTAAAGTCAAATAGAAGAAAATAATTTGGGAAAATCATGATGCAAATATGATATTTGAAATATTTCAAGATAAATCAATGATAAAATTTTAACGATTAATTGGATTTCTATATGCATGTGATGAAACTAAATATTCTAATCAATATGAAAATTGACTTCTATAAATTATGCCAGAATATTCTTCACTTGATTTATGCATAGGCTGTATCAGTTCAATAGATTTTTGCTTAACAGCTGATTTTTTCATTTTATCCTACAGATTTTATTAATAATTATCATGGATGCCTGTGGTAGTAGCTTCAAATGATTCTTGCTTCTTGATATTAATGCGCTTGTGTGATCCTCTCTTCTTGGTGTGTGGGCCATACTTAATGATCCACTTTTAAAAAATGAGAAAGGCAAATATGTCACTTCTGAGAGACAGTTGTAAAATATTGCTACTTCTGACTTGCTCACACACTCTTCTGCCTTTTCTTGTACGCTTTCTCTGATGAAGCCAGTGTTAATGCTGTGAGTTTTCTATGCTGAGACCCACAGAGCAAGAAACTGAGGGTGGCCTCTGGCCACCAGTCAGTGAGGAACTGTATCCTTCAGTACAACAACCTCCAAGGCACAATAACCTCATAATAAGACTCTTGTGCCTTCTGATGAGATTATAGATCAACCAGCATTTTAACTGTAGCTTTGGAATGGACCCTGATACAAAGAACGCAGCTAAATCACATTATTTGGATTCCTGACTCCTAGAAACTGGAAGATAATAAATGTGCTTTTTTTTTAAACCTCTAAGTTTTGAATAAATATGTTATTCAACAATAGATAAGTCCATTCTATACATCTGTGTCTCTTTTGCTGTATTGCCAAACCAATACAGTATTGTAAGTAAAATAAAGTAAAAATAAAAATTAAAAAAAAGACAAACAATAGATAACCAATACAATGATTTTAAAATTTTGCTTTCATAAACTCAGTAAAAATCTATGAAGAAACTTAGGTGTGAAGCTGAGACTAAGGAATTTCAGTAGATTTCATTCTCTGCTGTAATTCAGTGAATTTCATCCTCAGCCTGAAGCTTGAAGCAAGATGTATGTTTCTACCAGGGTCTAGTGTTCTTGGATACAGAACTAGCAATTGCCTGAATAATTCTCAATATGTTTTTTCTAGGTTTTTTACCCTAAGAAGCTACAGCTTTTGTCATACCATAATGATCCATTTGCTCCCTGTGTTTAGAAACAAGTTATTCCTAAAGAGTCTGTTAATGATACACTGTATATGGAATGCACTTCCCTGGTGATGCAGACAGTAAAGAATCTGCCCACAATGTGAGTTTGATCCCTGGTCTGGAAGATCCCCTGGAGGAGGGCATGGCAACCCACTCCAGTATTCTTGCCTGAAGAATCCCCATGGATAGAGGAGCCTGGCAGACTACAGTCCATGGGGTCACAAAGAGTCGGATAAGACTGAGCAACTAAGCACAGCACATATATGGAATATGGAATGAGGACTTCACTAATTATTCTATTCTAAAAATAATAATTTTATGAAATGAACTATGTATTTTAATTTCTAATGTTGAACAATCTTTTCATTCTAAGAACTCCCAGTTCTATCATAAAAGGTTGATCTACTAAATTCAATAAGCTCACAAATCTGCATTTGTATATGAGCATTTTTATTCTCACTAGAGAGCATCTGATACATGTATAGACAATTTTAGTGAAGCAAAATATTTTAGAATTATATATTCTTATGTCTTATTTGGGCTTCCACTAAAGAGGAAGTAAGGGACCTATTGATGAGAGTTAAAGAGGAGAGTGAAAAAGCTGGCTTAAAACTCAACATTCTAAAAACGTAGATCATGGCATCTGGTCCCGTTACTTCATGACAAACAAAAGGGGAAAAGTGGAAACAGTGACACACTTTATTTTCTTGGGCTCCAAAATCACTGAGAATGGTGAGGGCAGCCATGAAATTAAAACAAACAAACAAACAAAAAAAGCACAACTTGCTCCTTGGAAGAAAAACTATAACAAAGCCAAGCAGCATATTAAAAAGTAGAGACATCACTTTGCTGACAAAGGTCCATAGGGTGAAAGCTATGGTTTTTCCAGTAGTCATGTAAGGATGTTAGAGCTGGACCATAAAAAAGGCTGAGTGCTGAAGAATCGTGCTTTGTATTGTGGTGCTGGAGAAGACTCTTGAGAGTCCCTTGGATTGAAAAGAGATCAAACCAGTCAATCCTAAAGGAAATCAGTCCTGAATATTCATTGGAAGGACTGATGCTGAAGCTCCAATATTTTGGCCACCTCATGTGAAGAGCCAACTCACTGGAAAAGATATTGATGCTGGGAAAGATTGATGGCAGGAGGACAAAGAGGGAGGCAGAGGATGAGTTTTTTAGTAAACTTACACAGTTGTGAAACCACCTTCACCATTTCACCATTCAGTTTTAGAAAATTTCCATCATTCAAAACAGCTCACTTCTGCTTGGTAGTCAGTCCCTGGTTCCATCCTCAACCTGACAATCACTGTTCTGCTTTATGTCTATATAGAACTTCTTTTCTGGATGTTTCATATATTGAATTAAAAAATAAACAGGATTTGCAACAGGTTTCTTTCAATTGGCATATTGTGTCTTAGATTCAGTTACACAGTATGATGTGATGAGTTTTTTAGTAAACTTACACAGTTGTGAAACCACCTTCACCATTTCACCATTCAGTTTTAGAAAATTTCCATCATTCAAAACAGCTCACTTCTGCTTGGTAGTCAGTCCCTGGTTCCATCCTCAACCTGACAATCACTGTTCTGCTTTATGTCTATATAGAACTTCTTTTCTGGATGTTTCATATATTGAATTAAAAAATAAACAGGATTTGCAACAGGTTTCTTTCAATTGGCATATTGTGTCTTAGATTCAGTTACACAGTATGATGAATAATGCATATTGTGTACCTTTTTATTGCTGAATAACATTCTGTTTTTCTTTATACCAATTTTTCTACCCATTCACCAGTTTATGGACATTTGGATAGTCCAAGTTCTATTGTGTCATTATGAACACTTATGTGTAAGAATCTGGTGTAGATATACATTTGTTCATTTTATGTAAATTCCCAACAATGAAATAACTAAGTTATATGGTAAATCTATGTTTAACATTTTAAAAATAAATATCAAACTTTTCTTTTAGATGGTTGTACCATCTAATATTCCTAACAGCAATGCTTGAAGACTGTAGATTCTCCACAGCATCTTAACATTGTTATGTTTGTCTTTTTATTTATTATAGTCATTTGGTGGGTATATTAATATAATGATTGTACATTATACTCTAATTTTTATTTTCTTAATGACTGTTGGTGTTGAGCATTTTTCATGTGCTTATTACACTTGACACATATTCTCCAGTAAAATGTCTATCCTCCAGTGAATTCATATCCTTTTCTCAATTTTAAAATAAGGTTCTTTGTCTCATAAATCTCTAAAACTTTTTATCTTTCTCTTTTTCTTGCTGTTGTTTAGACTTGACAATTTCTATTTCTCTGTCTTGAAATGTGCAGTTCTTTTTTCTGCCATTTCAGATCTCCTTTTGAGATCATCTATTCAAAGAATAGCAAAGAGAGATAAGAATGCCTTCCTCAGTGATCAATATAAAGAAATAGAGGGAAAAAATAGAATGGGAAAGACGCGATCTCTTCAAGAAAATTAGAGATGTCAAGGGACTATTTCATGCAAAGATGGGCTCAATAAAGGACAGAAATGGTATGGACCTAACAGAAGCAGAAGATATTAAGAAGAAGTGGCAAGAATGCACAGATCTATACAAAAAAGATCTTTACAACCCAGATAATCACGATGGTGTGATCGCCCACCTAGAGGCAGACATCCTGGAATGTGAAGTCAAGTGGGCCTTAGGAAGGATCACTATGAACAAAGCTAGTGGAGGTGATGGAATTCCCATTGAGCTGTTTCAAATCCTGAAAGATGAAGCTGTGAAAGTGCTGCACTCAATATGCCAGCAAATCTGGAAAACTCAGCAGTGGCCACAGGACTGGAAAAGGTCAGTTTTCATCCCAATTCCAAAGAAAGGCAATGCCAAAGAATGCTCAAACTACCACACAATTGCACTCATCTCACATGCTAGTAAAGTAATGCTCAAAATTCTCCAAGCCAGACTTCAGCAATATGTGAACCGTGAACTCCCTGATGTTCAAGCTGGTTTTAGAAAAGGCAGAGGAACCAGAGATCAAATTGCCAACATCCGCTGGATCATGGAAAAAGCAAGAGAGTTCCAGAAAAACATCTATTTCTGCTTTATTGACTATGCCAAAGCCTTTGACTGTGTGGATCACAGTAAACTGTGGAAAATTCTGAAAGAGATGGGAATACCAGACCACCTGACCTGCCTCTTGAGAAATCTGTATGCAGGTCAGGAAGCAACAGTTAGAACTGGACATGGAACAACAGACTGGTTCCAAATAGGAAAAGGAGTACGTCAAGGCTGTATATTGTCACCCTGCTTATTTAACTTATATGCAGAGTACATCATGAGAAATGCTGGACTGGAAGAAACACAAGCTGGAATCAAGATTGCTGGGAGAAATATCAATAATCTCAGATATGCAGATGACACCACCCTTATGGCAGAAAGTGAGGAGGAGCTAAAAAGCCTCTTGTTGAAAGTGAAAGAGGAGAGTGAAAAAGTTGGCTTAAAGCTCAACATTCAGAAAACGAAGATCATGGCATCTGGCCCCATCACTTCATGGGAAATAGATGGGGAAACAGTAGAAACAGTGTCAGACTTTGTTTTTTTGGGCTCCAAAATCACTGCAGATGGTGACTGCAGCCATGCAATTAAAACGCGCTTACTCCTTGGAAGAAAAGTTATGACCAACCTAGATATTCAAAAGCAGAGACATTACTTTGCCGACTAAGGTCCGTCTAGTCAAGGCTATGGTTTTTCCTGTGGTCATGTATGGATGTGAGAGTTGGACTGTGGAGAAGGCTGAGCACAGAAGAATTGATGCTTTTGAACTGTGGTGTTGGAGAAGACTCTTGAGAGTCCCTTGGACTGCAAGCAGATCCAACCAGTCCATTCTGAGGGAGATCACCCCTGGGATTTCTTTGGAAGGAATGATGCTAAAACTGAAACTCCAGTACTTTGGCCACGTTATGCAAAGAGTTGACTCATTGGAAAAGACCCTGATGCTGGGAGGGATTGGGGGCAGGAGGAGAAGGGGACGACCGAGGATGAGATGGCTGGATGGCATCATGGACTCAATGGACGTGAGTCTGAGTGAACTCCGGGAGTTGGTGATGGATGGGGAGGCCTGGCGTACTGCGATTCATGGGGTCGCAAAGAGTCAGACACGACTGCGCGACTGAACTGAACTGAACTGAAGAGGAACTAAAAATCCTCTTGATGAAAGTGAAAGAAGAGAGTCAAAAAGTTGGCTTAGCTCAACATTCAGAAAACGAACATCATGGCATCTGATCCCATTATTTCATGGTGAATAGCTGGAGAAACAGTGGAAACTGTGTCTGATTTTAGTTCTTGGAGCTCCAAAATCACTGTAGATGGTGATTGCAGCCATGAAATTAAAAGATGCTTACTCTTTGGAAGGAAAATTATGACAAACCTAGACAGCATATTAAAAACAGAGACATTACGTTACCAACAAATGTCCATCTAGTCAAAGTTATGGTTTTTCCAGTAGTCATGTATAAATATGAGAGTTGGACTATAAAGAAAACAGCGCTTAAGAATTGATACTTTTTAACTGTGGTTTTGGAGAAGGCTCTTGAGGGTCCCTTGGACTGCAAGAAAATCCAACCAGTCCATCCTAAAGGAGATCAGTCTTGGGTGTTCATTGGAAGGACTAATGTTGAAGCTGAAACTCCAATACTTTGGCTATCTCATGTGAAGAGCTGACTCCTGTGAGAAGACTCTGATGTTGGGAAAGATTGAGAGCAGGAGGAGAAGGGAACAACAGAGGATGAGATGGTTGTATGGCATCACCGACTCAATGGACATGAGTTTGTAACTCATGGAGTTTGGTGATGGCCAGGGAGGCCTGGCGTGGTGTAGTTCATTGGGTCGCAAATAGTCGGACATGACTGAGCGACTGAACTGAACTGAACTGCAGAGAATTGTGTCTTTTATTTTTATTATTTGTAACTCCAGAATTTTCTTCTGCTTATTTTAGTAATTTATTTTATGTTCTGCATGTGTTGCATCATTATTGTCATGCTTTTCTTTAGTTCTTTGAAGATGATTTCCAGTAGCTTTTTCACTACATTTTTTTGATTTTAAAATCTGTTAACTTCACTATCAAAACACTTTCATGAATGCTCTTACTTGAATATGTGTCAGACGTTTTGGTTTATTTGCAAGCATCTTAACTTTTGTTGGGGCTTCTCAGGTTTCATGACTGTTAAAGAATCCACCTGCCAGGGAAGGAGACATTAGAGAAGTGATTTTGATCCCTGGGTTGGGAAGATTCCGTGGAAGAGGAAATGGCAACCCACTCCAGTATTCTTGCCAGTAGAATTTGGGTTGCAAAAGTGAGATCTGACTGTCTGAGCATTACTACTAACTTTTGTTGAATAACTGAAAGTTTAGATATTATATTTTATCAACTTTGCCTTCTGGTTATTCTATTGTTTTGTTACTGGGTTTTGCAGTGTTGTTATTATTTAATAAATTTACTGAACTAAATCTGTGGAATCTCTTGGTATTTGGCCACAGATGTCTCTAATCAGATTTTTAAAAATTTAAATTCAGGTAGTCACTGGGCAAAGGCTGTGTTCAAATACTTCTAGTGTGAAAGGCTTATATCCTCTGCTGACGGATATGATATGTTTGTATGCCCGTGGGTGGGCCTGTATTGATATTCAAGGTACTTTTCAAATGTGCCTCACTTTTACTTTTAGCTGACCATCTTATATGTTCTCTTGAGATTCTCCTAGTTAGTCAGGAATATATGGTTCAGTGAGATCCTCTCCATTTTCTCCTGAAAATGCAGTCTTCCAATCAACTACTGGATAAATGGTAATCTTACCATGATCCTTAAGGCCACTTTATGTCCTGGATCTTTCATTTGCATATCTAGCTAGTCTACTAGTTCATTGCTTGCCTCAATCAGGATCAAATCTCTGCCTCATGGATCTGCAGATTTTTACGTTTGTCCTGAGATCACTAACATTACTAGCTTAATGCCCGTCTCTGTAAAT
This sequence comes from Aepyceros melampus, assembly GCA_006408695.1. NCBI lineage: Eukaryota > Metazoa > Chordata > Mammalia > Artiodactyla > Bovidae > Aepyceros > Aepyceros melampus. Next base: position 177,986 of record SJXQ01012872.1, read on the forward strand.
GAATTGGACTCCCTCTGGTGGTGAAGCTGTTGTCTTACATGGCTGGTCTTTGGTAGGACTACTTCAAAGGCTAAAGGGGAGCTGGGAGTATGAAAACAAGAATTTGCCTTGCAGTGCAGGACACTGGGGTTTGATACTCAGTTGGGAAGATCTCCTGGAAAGAGGAAGGATACCCAACCCAGTATTCTTGCCTGGAGAATTCCACATGGACAGTTGGAGCCTGGTGGGATGGTGAGTACTAGTCCATGGGGTTGAAAAGAATCAGACAAGACTGAGCCACTAACACTTTCACTTCAAATAGTCTTCAGTAAAAATGTTGCATTCTCACACTGTTTTTATTTAACCAGAAGTTTAATAATATTCCTGCATAAACAATTCTCAATATTTGTTTTCCTTGGCACAGCAACCCACTCCAGTATTCTTGCCTGGAGAATTTCATGGACAGAGGAGGCAGAAGGGCTACAGTCCATGGGGTTGCACAGTCGGACACAACTAAAGCAACTTAGCACCCATGTCAACTATCAAAACTTGAATATATATCATTCAATCCAGTTTTAGCACTGTTTTCAGAGAGATTTACTGAGAAACTCATTCCTTTTTGTCAGATGTCCCAAAGGTATGTCACTGCTCCTGCCAGTGGATGTGTTATTTCTAATTACTGTAATATTCTGGTATCAGACTTTTTTCTCAATAGTCTATAGATAGTATTTTACAATTTCTTATAATGTAGTATTGTTTATAAATTCAGTATTAGTATAAACCTCTTTCCTTTTTAAAATCCTATTTTTCCCTGTGAATTGTATACACTCCTTGTAGTGCATATTCTTTGTTTCTGGAGTTTGGAAACTTCATCAGTGTTTAAATCACAGAGTCCCCTTTCACATGTTTTTCAAACTCAAGGGAATTTACCTCCTCCTCTAAGGATCAATTTTAAAAAATGTCTCTTTGAGCTTCTTGTGATATCTACCCCCTTCCAGTTTCAAGGAGAGAAATCCAAATCACATATTGTGAATGGCCATTTATTTAAGCTCCTTCCAAGAGGTGCAAATACATCCACTCTCTAAAAAGGGTATCTCAGAAAAAGCACTCTTTCAGACATATAATTGTGATTTCATAAAACATGCTGACATTTACTTTGTCCAAGGAGGAATTTGAAGGTTAAAATCACATAATGAAGTCACAAATATTTTTGCTCACTCATGTAATTTACATTCTATTTCAGAACTCTGAAGAGGTCTGGAGGGCCACAAGAAAGGAACAACTGAATTAGAGCGTGTGTGCTTAGTTCCTCAGTCATGTCCAATGACCTCACAGGCTGTAGCCTGCCAGGCTCCTCTGTCCATGGTGATTCTTCAGGCAACAATACTGGAGTGGGTTGCCATGCCTTCTTCCAGGGGATCTTCTCAACCCAGGGATTGAACCCAGGTCTCCCACGTTGCAGGCGGATTCTTTACTGAGTCACCAGAGCAGCCCAAACTTAAAACGGTAAACAGTAAATGGGAGATGACTTCCTGCTTCAGTTTACAGTTGAATAATCAGCGGCTCTAGTAAATTTAATAATGTTGCTAAGTATATTTCACACTTGAACTAGGATAATTTTTGTGCATTTTTTTTCAGGGAAACAGAAACTTTATTTTGTAAATGAGTTGTCCTTCTATCAATCAAAATGGAGTAACAAGGACTAGATTTTCTCTTCTACTTTAAACTAAGAAAATAGACAAAACCTATGAAACAGAGAGACTAGTCATTCAGTTCAGTTCAGTCGCTCAGTCGTGTCTGACTCTTTGCGACCCTATGAATCGCAGCATGCCAGGCCTCCTTGTCCATCACCAACTCCCAGAGTTCACCCAGACTCATGTCCATTGAGTTGGTGATGCTATCCAGCCATCTCATCCTCGGTCATCCCCTTCTCCTCCTGCCCCCAATCCCTCCCAGCATCAGGGTCTTTTCCAATGAGTCAACTCTTCGCATGATGTATACAAAGTACTGGAGTTTCAGCTTCAACATCAGTCATTCTAATAAACACCCAGGACTGATCAGTCTTCTCCAACACCACAGTTCAAGAGCATCAATTCTTCGGTGCTCAGCTTTCTTCACAGTCCAACTCTCACATCCATACATGATCACCGGAAAAACCATAGCCTTGACTACACAGACCTTTGTTGACAAAGTAATGTCTTGCTTTTTAATATGCTATCTAGTTTGGTTATAACTTTCCTTCCAAGGAGTAAGTGTTTTTTAACTTCATGGCTGCAATCACTATTTGCAGTGATTTTGAAGCCCCCCAAATTAAAGTCTGACACGGTTTCCACTGTTTCTCTATCTGTTTGCCATGAAGTGATGGGACCAGATGTCATGATCTTCGTTTTCTGAATGTTGAGCTTTAAGCCAACTTTTTCACTCTCTTCTTTCACTTTCGTCAAGAGGCTTTTTAGTTCTTCACTTTCTGCCATAAGGGTGGTTTTACCTGCATATCTGAGGTTATTGATATTTCTCTTGGCAATCTTGATTCTAGCTTGTGCTTCTTCCAGCCCAGTCATTAGATAACAACAAAAAACACTGATTCCTGAATGATGGGAAATAAATGAGTTGAGTCTTATGATTGCCCCAGTTTACTGTATTAAAATAATTTCCAGGCCATGGAAATGGTACCTGTTGCTCATGTAAGGACTGAGAATAGTACACTGCTTTTTAGAAAGACTGGAAATATCATCATCCACAGTAATTGAGTAGAAAACTATGAAGAATCTTGCCTCCGTAATGAGGAATAATTAACCAAGTCCTAATGCTTTAGTCTTTCTTGTCAAATCTTTAAAAAAAGGTGTAAAAAGTTCAAACCATTTCAAAACCACCTAAATATGCCTCCTTAGGGAGCTCAAGAATATTTTTAGGAATGCAAAAATATCCAGCACCCAACAAAGTAAAGTTCACAATGCCTGGGAACCAACCAAATATTGCAAGACATAAAAAGACCCAGAAAAATATAACTTGTAATCAGAAAGGAAAAGGCAATGAAACTTAACCACAATTGGCAAGGATGTTTTAGCTATTAAAAAAGGATATTAAAACTTTTAAATGAACTTATTCTCTGGGGAATATTAGGGAAAAGCTAGGTGATAGATTGAATTTCTTAATTATAATATCAGAAATAATAAAAGGGCTGCATGAGATTAACGGCGATTAGACCACTGCACTGCACCAAACACGTGAAACTTAAAGACAGTGATAATAACTATCTAAAGTAAAAGACAAGGAAACAATCATTTAAAAATTAGTGCATCAGTAAGCTTAAGAACTATAACAACAAGAGACCTAATATGTATATGTGTGTGTATATATATATATAATGAGAGTTCCCAGATGAAAAAAGTGCAGATAAAAAAATATTTATGTCCAAAATTTTCAAACGAATAAACCTATTTAAATTATATCAAGACACACTAAATACAATTGTTCAGACAACTAATAAAGAGAAATATTCTAAAACAGATACAGAGAAAACAGATATCAGGTACAGAGGAACAAAATAATGATGGCAGTATTTTTTCTGGTTAGAGAAATGAAAAGAGAGTAGAACTACATACTTAAGTCTTAGAAAGGTAAAAAAAAGGCCCATAGAACTAGAACTTTCAAAACTTAGAGTGGAATAAAGTAGTTCCCAGACAGAAAAGATGAAAAGCCTCATCACCTGCAGACTTGCATTACAACAACAAGTGTTAAAGGAAATTCTTCACATCACCAGAAGAGGATATCAGATAGAAATGTGGATCTACATGGACATATAGAATAGAATGGAGAACTCCCCAGCTGGTAGCCATGTTGGTACATGTAAAACATTTTTATAGTAAATTACTTATAATTTTATGGTAAATTTTATATTATTATATACTTTTATATAATATACATATATGTACTATGTATAATATATGCAGTATAATTTTTTGTAAATTAATTAAGAATTATTGAAGGTTTCCACAAACATGATATTGATGCTATATGAGGTTTATAATGTATAAGTAAAAGGTAGGAAAAAATAGTACAAAGGTAAATAGGTGAGAACTGGAATTATATTCTCATAAGGGTTTTATACCAAGCATAAAGTGATATACCATCACTGGCAGGTAGACCATGATAACTTGGAAATATAGAGCATAAACTCTAAAGCAAACAATTAAAAACTCAATTGCTGATATTAAAATTGAACTATTAAAAACAAGCCACATATGGCAAAAAATGGAAAAATGTAATGTATGTCAGAGTTCTCCAGAGTATAAAAACTCAGGAGTTATATATATATATATATATATATATAGGCTTCCTTGGTGGTGCAGATGGTAAAGAATCTGCCTGTAATATAGGAGACCCAAGTTCACTCCTTGGATTGGGAAGTTCCCCTGAAGAATGTGTGTATGTATATACATTACATATGTACATATATTATCTAAAAGATAAAGTAAATGTATTTGTTTTAGATTAGGGATTGACAGAGATTTATGTTAAGAATTTGTCTCATGATTCTGGGGCCTGACAAGTGTGCAGTCTGCAGAGCAAGCCACAGCAGGCTGGAAATTTTGGCAGCAGTGGATGTTGCAAGTCCTGAGTCTAAAGGCAATCTGAAGGAAAAATTCCTTACTCTTTTGGGGACTACAGCCTTTCTTTTAAGAACTTCACCTATTTGGATGATGCCCAATCACATTATGGAGGGTAATCTTTATTCAAAGTCTACTAATGTAAATGTTAATTGCCTCTAAAAAAATGCCTTCACCACAACATCTAGATCATTGTTTTACCAGACAACTGGGCACCAGAGCCTAACCAAGTTTACAGAGAAAATTTAACCATCACAGAGAAAAAATAATGGATGTGACAAATAGAAAATGAAGTAAGCCAGAAAGAAAAACACCAATACAGTATACTAACACATATATATGTAATTTAGAAAGATGGTAACAATAACCCTGTATGCGAGAAAGCAAAAGAGACACAGATGTATAGAAGAGTCTTTTGGATTCTGTGGGAGAGGGAGAGGGTGGGATGATTTGGGAGAATGGCATTGAAACATGTAAAATATCATTTGTGAAATGAATTGCCAGTCCAGGTTCGATGCATGATACTGGATGCTTGGGGCTGGTGCACTGAGAAGACCCAGAGGGATGGTACGGGGAAGGAGGAGGGAGGGGGCTTCAGGATGGGGAACACGTGTATACCTGTGGCGGATTCATGTTGATGTATGGCAAAACCAATAAATATTGTAAAGTAATTAACCTCTGATTAAAATAAATAAATTTATATTAAAAATAAAATAAAATAAAAAATTTATTTAAAATTTTAAAAATAGCAAAGTGATAGATCTAAACTTAACCACATTAATAATCACATTAAATATAAAATAGTACAGACATCCTGATTAAAAGACAGAGATTGTTAGAGCAGATAAAACAGCATGATCCAACTACATGATATCTTCAATAAACCCACTTTCTTTATAAAGGTACACATAAATAAAAGGATGGAAAAGATATACCACAATGACACAAGTTGAGAGACAGCTGGAAGAGCTATATTAATATCAGACATTATTTTTCAGAGTAAATAATATTATCAGGAATTAAGTTAATGTCATAGTGATAGAAGATAGAAGTATATAATCATTAAGAAATCTTAGCCATCCCAGACATTTATGCATATAACAGCATCAAAACACATGAAGCAATATTTGATACCACTGCAAAAAAAAAAAAAAGGGAAAATGTAAAGTTGTAGTCTCTCTCACCAATAGAACTATAGAGAAAATAATTAATAATATGAGACACAAATAACTTGACTTAAAACCACTTGACTTGGTGGTTTTTACAAAACACTCCAACCAACAAAACAGAATACATACTTTCTTCATGTGCATAAATAATATTATAAAGATTATCATATTCGGGGTAATAGACATCTCAACTGATTTAGAAGATACAAATCATACCAAGTATTTCCCACTGCAGCCATGAAATTAAAAGACGCTTACTCCTTGGAAGAAAAAGTTATGACCAACCTAGAAAACATATTGAAAAGCAGAGACTTTGCCAACAAAGGTCCGTCTAGTCAAGGCTATGGTTTTTCCCGTCGTCATGTATGGATGTGAGAGGTGGACTGTGAAGAAAGCTGAGCACCGAAGAATTGATGCTTTTGCACTGTGGTCTTGGAGAAGACTCTTGACAGTCCCTTGGACTGCAAGGAGATCCAACCAGTCCATTCTGAAGGAGATCAGCCCTGGGATTTCTTTGGAAGGAATGATGCTAAAGCTGAAACTCCAGTACTTTGGCCACCTCATGCAAAGTGACTCATTGAAAAAGACTCTGATGTTGGGAGGGATTGGGGGGCAGGAGGAGAAGGGGACAACAGAGGATGAGATGGCTGGATGGCATTACTGACTTGACGGACGTGAGTCTGTGTGAACTCCGGGTGTTCGTGATGGACAAGCAGGCCTGGCGTGCTGCGATTCATGGGGTCACAAAGAGTCGGACACGACTGAGCGACTGAACTAAACTGAACTGAACAATATTAACCTAGAGATCAACAGTAAAAAAGATCTCTGGAAATCCCCAAATGTTTGGAAATTTGGTAATAACACACGTGTTGCTTCAAGATCTCTTCAGGAGCTACTGTGTGTCATCTGAAACCATCCTCTCTACTCAATTGGCAGGGAAAGACTGAAGAAAGAGGCATGCCACCTCAGAATATAGGTGGCAATTTTAGTAAGCAAAACAACTTAAAAGGCTTAATCTTATGTGGCTCATCTTAGAGTTGATATACATTCCTTCTCTATGTTCAGTCATATGCAGAGAAGAACTGAACTAGGTTCAGTCATATAACTGTCTAGAAGGCCTCAACACCACATTTTTCTATTTCAAGGCTGTATCCATGGAGCAGCTTCTGGGAGCAGAGAAGGCAAGTGAACACATGTTTCAAGAAGAGCTATGGGGAGCCTCTGATTGCCCAGGCTCAGCTTGAGGGTTAACTGGAAGTTAAATCTTTTTGATGGTCTTCAGTCCAGGTTCGATGCATGATACTGGATGCTTGGGGCTGGTGCACTGAGAAGACCCAGAGGGATGGTACGGGGAAGGAGGAGGGAGGGGGCTTCAGGATGGGGAACACGTGTATACCTGTGGCGGATTCATGTTGATGTATGGCAAAACCAATACAATATTGTAAAGTAATTAACCTCTGATTAAAATAAATAAATTTATATTAAAAATAAAATAAAATAAAAATTTTATTTAAAATTTTAAAAATAGCAAAGTGATAGATCTAAACTTAACCACATTAATAATCACATTAAATATAAAATAGTACAGACATCCTGATTAAAAGACAGAGATTGTTAGAGCAGATAAAACAGCATGATCCAACTACATGATATCTTCAATAAACCCACTTTCTTTATAAAGGTACACATAAATAAAAGGATGGAAAAGATATACCACAATGACACAAGTTGAGAGACAGCTGGAAGAGCTATATTAATATCAGACATTATTTTTCAGAGTAAATAATATTATCAGGAATTAAGTTAATGTCATAGTGATAGAAGATAGAAGTATATAATCATTAAGAAATCTTAGCCATCCCAGACATTTATGCATATAACAGCATCAAAACACATGAAGCAATATTTGATACCACTGCAAAAAAAAAAAAGGGAAAATGTAAAGTTGTAGTCTCTCTCACCAATAGAACTATAGAGAAAATAATTAATAATATGAGACACAAATAACTTGACTTAAAACCACTTGACTTGGTGGTTTTTACAAAACACTCCAACCAACAAAACAGAATACATACTTTCTTCATGTGCATAAATAATATTATAAAGATTATCATATTCGGGGTAATAGACATCTCAACTGATTTAGAAGATACAAATCATACCAAGTATTTCCCACTGCAGCCATGAAATTAAAAGACGCTTACTCCTTGGAAGAAAAAGTTATGACCAACCTAGAAAACATATTGAAAAGCAGAGACTTTGCCACAAAGGTCCGTCTAGTCAAGGCTATGGTTTTTCCCGTCGTCATGTATGGATGTGAGAGGTGGACTGTGAAGAAAGCTGAGCACCGAAGAATTGATGCTTTTGCACTGTGGTCTTGGAGAAGACTCTTGACAGTCCCTTGGACTGCAAGGAGATCCAACCAGTCCATTCTGAAGGAGATCAGCCCTGGGATTTCTTTGGAAGGAATGATGCTAAAGCTGAAACTCCAGTACTTTGGCCACCTCATGCAAAGTGACTCATTGAAAAAGACTCTGATGTTGGGAGGGATTGGGGGGCAGGAGGAGAAGGGGACAACAGAGGATGAGATGGCTGGATGGCATTACTGACTTGACGGACGTGAGTTTGTGTGAACTCCGGGTGTTCGTGATGGACAAGCAGGCCTGGCGTGCTGCGATTCATGGGGTCACAAAGAGTCGGACACGACTGAGCGACTGAACTAAACTGAACTGAACAATATTAACCTAGAGATCAACAGTAAAAAAGATCTCTGGAAATCCCCAAATGTTTGGAAATTTGGTAATAACACACGTGTTGCTTCAAGATCTCTTCAGGAGCTACTGTGTGTAATCTGAAACCATCCTCTCTACTCAATTGGCAGGGAAAGACTGAAGAAAGAGGCATGCCACCTCAGAATATAGGTGGCAATTTTAGTAAGCAAAACAACTTAAAAGGCTTAATCTTATGTGGCTCATCTTAGAGTTGATATACATTCCTTCTCTATGTTCAGTCATATGCAGAGAAGAACTGAACTAGGTTCAGTCATATAACTGTCTAGAAGGCCTCAACACCACATTTTTCTATTTCAAGGCTGTATCCATGGAGCAGCTTCTGGGAGCAGAGAAGGCAAGTGAACACATGTTTCAAGAAGAGCTATGGGGAGCCTCTGATTGCCCAGGCTCAGCTTGAGGGTTAACTGGAAGTTAAATCTTTTTGATGGTCTCCTCCAACATTGTATGGGCTTCCCTCATAGCTCAGTTGGTAAAGAATCCACCTGCAATGCAGGGACTCTGGTTTGATTCTTGAGTCAGGAAGATCTGCTGGAGAAAGGATAGGCTACCCACTCCAGTATTCTTGGGCTTCCCTTGTGGCTCAGCTGGTAAAGAATCTGCCTGCAATGCAGGAGACCTGGGTTCAATCCCATGTTGGGAAGATCCCCTAGAGAAGGGAAAGGTTACCCACTCCAGTTTTCTGGCCTGGAGAATACAGTCCCTGGGGTCCCAAAGGGCCGGACATGACTGAGCAACTTTCACCTTCACTTTCCAACACTGTGGATCAATCAAGAAAACAAATGGGAAATCAGAAAGTTTATTTTACTTAGATGAAAATAAAAACATAACACATCACATTCTGTGGAATGCCACTAAACCAGTGTTTAGAGAAAATTTTATGGTACTAAATCCCTATTTTAGAAAAGATCTTAGGTTGACTCTTAATTAGTGATCTTAGCTTCTATCTAATGAAAGTATCAAAAGAAAAGTAAACTAAACAAAAAATAAATATAAAAAAATAAGTGCTAAAGATCAGCACAGAAAACAATGAAACTGGGGTAAAAAACAAACACACACATACAAAAAACAGAAAGCAGTGGTTCTTTATGAAAATCAACAAAGTTCAAAGTTTATGAAACTTTAGAGGACTGGAAGAAAATGGAGAAAACACAAATTAACCAGTATCAGGAATGAGAATGGTGAAATGATTAGTTTATACATGGTGGCTCAAACAGTAAAGAATCTGCCTATAAAGCAAGAGACCTTGGTTTGATACTGGGTCAGGAAGATTCCCTGGTAAAGGGAATGACAATGCACTCCAGTATTCTTTCCTGGAGAATTCCATGGGCAGAGGAACCTGGTGGGATACAGTTCATTGGGTTGCAAAAAGTTGGACATGACTAAGTGACTAACACTTCCACACTTTCAAAAGAACAATAGGGAAATGGTCAACATTTTCTTTTGCCAATAAATAAGACAATTTAGATGAAATGCAAAAAATTAATCCCTGAAAGACACAAACTACCAAAGCTATTCAGAAGTAGATCTGAATGGCATTATATCTATGAAAGATGCTGAATTTATCAGTTCAAAATTAATGAAGATAAATCATCAAACCCAAATATTAATAATTTCATTGGTGAATTCTGTCAAACATTTAAAGAAGAAATAATACCAATTTGATGCAAACTCTTCAGAAAACTGAAGTAAACTGTAATTTCTAATTTATTCTATGAAGCCAGTATCACCCTGATACCAATACTAAAGCTCTTGTAAGTAATTAAAACCTCACACCAATGAACATGTATGAGAGAATTTCCAACAGATTTTAGCAAACTGAATCAATAATACTTAAAAGAATAACATATCATGAGCAAATGCAGTTTACAACCAAGAATGGAAGGTTATTTAAACATTAAAAATCAATCAGTATAATTTATTATATATATATATATATATATGTGTGTGTATATATATATATATATATGTATGTATGACCACTCAAGAGAGAAGTTCAGTTCAGTTAAGTTGCTTAGTCATGTCCACCTCTTCATGACCCCATGGACTCAGCATGCCAGGCTCCCCTGTCCATCATCAAATCCCAGAACTTGGTCAAACTCATGTCCATTGAGTTGATGGCATCATGCAACCATCTCATCCTCTGTCGTCTCCTTCTCCTCCTGCCTTCAATCTTTCCCAGCATCAGGGTCTTTTCAAATGAGTCAGTTCTTCACATCAGGTGGCTAATGTATTGAATCTTCAGCTTCATATCAGTACTTTCAATGAATATTCATGGTTTGATTTCCTTTAGGATTGACTGGTTTGTTCTTGAAGTCCAAGGGACTGTCAAGAGTCTTCTCCAACACCACAGTTCAAAAGCATCAATTATTCAGCACTCAGTTTTCTTTATGGTCCAACTTTCACATCCATACATGACTACTGGAAAAACCATAGCTTTGACTAAATGGAATTTTGTCAGCAATGTAATGTGTCTGCTTTTTAATATGCTGTCTAGGTTTGTCACAGTTATTGAGTCTTCAGCTTCATGTCAGTACTTTCAATGAATATTCATGGTTTGATTTCCTTTAGGATTGACTGGTTTGTTCTTGAAGTCCAAGGGACTGTCAAGAGTCTTCTCCAACACCACAGTTCAAAAGCATCAATTATTCAGCACTCAGTTTTCTTTATGGTCCAACTTTCACATCCATACATGACTACTGGAAAAACCATAGCTTTGACTAAATGGAATTTTGTCAGCAATGTAATGTGTCTGCTTTTTAATATGCTGTCTAGGTTTGTCACAGCTTTTCTTCCAAGGAGCAAGCGTCTCTTAATTTCATGGCTGCAGTCACCATCCCAATAAAATAAAGTCTGTCACAGTTTCCATTGTTTTCCCATCTATTTGCCATGAAGCGATGGAACCAGATACCATGATCTTCAAGAAAGAAACTACACAGTAATTTTAATACACCACAATAGCAATTGGTCTAATGATAAACTGACTGGTAAGAAGTAAAGAGAACTCTAAAGAATTTTCTAACAATATAGAAGCAGTCACTTCACACAGAAACAGGGTAGGGAGGAGCCTCTGCCTACAGTTCAAAGACCCAGAATGCGATGGAGATGGCAAAACCATGACTTACTGAATGGCAGAGCAGTCACTGTTAGAGAGCACTGCTAGAATTCCCTAAAAAAAAATCCTCTGGAACTTGCCAGAAACCTATCCTGTAGGATAGGAGGGAAAGTGCTTCATGGGGAATTTTCTACTGGGGCAGTTGGCTGCTATATGTAAAATAAAAATAGGAAAAAGAGGAAATGCAATGGCTAATGTATAAATATATATATGTATATATATAAGAAATTATAAAATATACAAAGCTGCTATCGTTCTCATTTCTGTAATTGTACATGAGGTCTGAATATCTACACCTTTCTTCTTCAACTGCTCTTCCAGTATGTCCTTTGTCCTGGAACACCTGCTAGTCAGGGTTCTTCATCTGATGCGGAAACCTAAACCTTCATTCTACAAAGGTTTGAGCCCTCGTTGCAGTGACCTTTTTGATTGCCATAGTTTTTCATTAACATTTACTATTAGGCATGGATACATACTAGCAAGTACCCCCAGAAAATCCCCGAAGATCCAAATATAGTTTACCTTTACTTAATTGTATAGACAACACATTTTCACTTAGCAGTCTAGGTCAATCACACTAGTAAGTATTTTAACCCCCTCCCCCACATTTTTACTGTTTGTTTAGTTGCATAAGGAGCTCCAAAAATCCAGGATGGACTCTTATCTTTCAACTTAGTGGCACCATTGTTGTGTGCCCTGGCAAGAATCATCCCACCTTAAGAATGAATATCTCCAAAGAAATAGAGCTCAAAGTTATCAGATAGAAAATGAATATGCTCTAGGTGGGTTGATTTTTAGGTATAGTATGACAGGAGATTCCATATATATGACACAGCGATCCCAACCTGGCACTCTGTGTGAAATATAGGGGAGTGATGGGGGAAAGAGGGGAGGCTCAAGAGAGAAGGGATATATGTATAATTATAGCTGATTTCCTCCCTGGTATTTCAGTTGGTAAATAATCTGCTTGCAGTGCAGGAGACCCAGGTTCAATCCCTGGATCAGGAAGGTCCCCTGGAGAAGGAAATGGCAACCCATTCCAGTATTCTTCCCTGGAAAATCTCATGGACAGAGGAGCCTGGTAGGCTACAGTCCATAGGGTTGCAAGAGTCAGACACGACTTAGTGACTAAACCACAACATAGCTGATTCACATAGTTCTATGGCAGAAACCAACACAACATTGGAAAGCAATTGTCCTCCAATTAAAAAGTAAGTTTTAAAAAGTAAAGAAAAGGAATACAATTTATGGAAGATGGTTTTAAATCCTTCAGGTACATAAAGAGAACAAAAATTATACATTGTACTAAATTAAACATGATAACTTGGATAAAGAGTAGGAGAGAAATAAGTTGCTTTTACAGGAAATATGTAAATTTGTTTGTAACTAAGGAGTACGTCAAGGCTGCATATTGTCACCCTGATTATTTAACTTATATACAGAGTACATCATGAGAAATGCTGGGCTGGAGGGAACACAAGATGGAATTAAGATTGCTCGGATAAATATCAATAACAGATATGCAGATGACACCACCCTTATGGCAGAAAGTGAAAAGGAAATAAAGAGCCTCTTGATGAAAGTGAAAGAGGAGAGTGAAAAAGTTGGCTTAAAGCTCAACATTCAGAAAACTAAGATCATGGCATTGGGTCTCATCACTTCATGGCAGATAGATGAAGAAACAGTGGAAACAGTCTCAGACTTTATTTCTCTGGGCTCCAAAATCACTGCAGATGGTGATTGCAGCCATGAAATTAAATGACGTTTACTCCTTGGAAGAAAAGCTGTGACCAACCTAGACAGCATATTAAAAATCAGAGACATTACTTTGCCAACAAAGGTCCGTCTAGTCAAGGCTATGGTTTTTCCAGTGTTCGTGTATGGATGTGAGAGTTGGACTGTGAAGAAAGCTGAGCGCCAAAGAATTGATGCTTTTGAACTGTGGTGTTGGAGAAGACTCTTGAGAGTCCCTTGGACTGCAAGGAAATCCAACCAGTCCATCCTAAAGGAGATCAGTCCTGGGTGTTCATTGGAAGGATTGCTGTTGAAGCTGAAACTCCAATACTTTGGTCACCTGATGCAAAGAGCTGACTCATTTGAAAAGACCCTGATGCTGGGTGAGACTGAGGGCCAGAGGAGAAGGGGATGACAGAGGACAAGATGGCTGGATGGCATCACTGACTCTATGGACATGGGTTTGTGTAAACTCCGGGAGTTGGTGATGGATGGGAGGCCTGGTGTGCTGCAGTTCATGGGGTCTCAAAGAGTTGGACACGACTGAGTGACTGAACTGAACTGAACTATATGATATAACTAATAAATACTAAGTCTTCCTGATTAAAAAAAAAAATAATAACAGGAGCCACTCTCATTTTAATATCTATTTGTCAGTTCTAGGGACCCTGGCTACAGGAGAGACAGCATTATATATATATACTGTATCGTGTAAGCAGAATCTGATTCTTTTAGGTGGTTCTAACTCTTGCCAAAATGAGCCTTCAATATGCCATTATACCAATTAGGCCTGTTTCTTCCGTTTATGGAGTATATGGTAAAATCAATTAAAACCTAGAGTATGAGCCCACTTCTGCATTTCTACTCTGAAATGAATTCCTTAATCATATTCAATGCTGTGTGAAAGGACATGAAGCACAGGTGTCTTGGTCACCTGTGTGCAGTGAATAGGCTGTTAGTCTCTACAAACATCTATTGTTGGTACAGTAGCAAGTCTGAATTGCAAAAGGAGACTAATTATCTGCTGAAGATGGCACAGATGTTGTTCAAAAACCTAGAGGTCTTCTCTGGGATTTTTCTATTTTTGCTTGCCAGAGGCCCATATAGAATGCCTATATGCCATGTATATTACAAACATTATTAGATCTGTTAAATAATAAGGCCCAAGAATGGATTATGCTGCTTCTGCTGCTGCTAAGTTGCTTTAGCCGTGTCCGATTCTGTGTGACCCCATAGACAACAGCCCATCAGGCTCCCCCGTCCCTGGGATTCTCCAGGCAAGAACACTGGAGTGGGTTGCCATTTCCTTCTCCAATGCATGAAAGTGAAAAGTTAAAGGGAAGTCGCTCATTCGTGTCCCACTCTTTGCGACCCCATGCACTGCAGCCTACCAGGCTCTTGCACCCATGGGATTTTCCAGGCAAGAGTACTGGAGTGGGGTGCCATTGCCTTCTCCAAAGAATGGCTTATACTAAAGCCTAAATATGCTCTGGTGTTTTCTCTTTTTCTGGTACCTATTCATAAATGGAAGTCTTATGAGTAACTCTGCAGATAAGTCAATGTAACACACTGAAATGGAGTATATATATTACCTAAAAAATCCAAAATGGCCTATCAAGTATTGTACCTCTTTTCTTATATTAGATGGTGAAAGGTGCAGCAACTGGTTGTTCTCTTTAAAGGGGGTATATTGACATGTTCCAGACCACTGAACTATCAAAAATTACACTGAGGAGGCAGGCTCATGAAATTTGGAGTATACATCACTTCTATCCTCTCCTAGGCAATCTCTATATGCTACTCCTGCTCATCAGATCCAATCAGTACAATGGCACTAGGGTAGTGAATCACCTAGATGTTTTGTGAAAACAATCAAGATCTATAGGCTATATTATACAGAGTGAAATATGTCAGAAAGAGAAAGATAAATATTATATACTAATGCATATATATATATGTGGAATCTATAAAGATGGAATGGATGAATTTATTTGCAGGACAGTAGTGGAGAAACAGACATAGAGAACAGACTTATGGAGATGAGACAGGAGAGGGGGGTGAGGAAGAGAGGGTGAGATGTATGGAGAGACTAACATGGAAACTTACATTACAATATGTAAAACAGATGGCCAATGGGGATTGCTGTATAACTCAAGGAACTCAAACAGGGCTCTGTATCAACCTAGAAGGGTGGGATGGGGAGGGAGATGGGAAGGAAATTTATGAGGGAAGGGACATATGTATACCAATGGCTGATTCATGTTGATGTTTGACAGAAAACAATAAAATTCCATAAATCAATTATCTTTTCATACTTATGGAGATGAGACAGGAGAGGGGGGTGAGGAAGAGAGGGTGAGATGTATGGAGAGACTAACATGGAAACTTACATTACAATATGTAAAACAGATGGCCAATGGGGATTGCTGTATAACTCAAGGAACTCAAACAGGGCTCTGTATCAACCTAGAAGGGTGGGATGGGGAGGGAGATGGGAAGGAAATTTATGAGGGAAGGGACATATGTATACCAATGGCTGATTCATGTTGATGTTTGACAGAAAACAATAAAATTCCATAAATCAATTATCTTTTCATTAAAAAATAAATTAAAAAAAGATCTATAGGCTCTATTATCTTAAAGAGAAAAAAAATTAGCATAGCTCTGAAACTACATTCTGGCACAGCACTGATGACCCTTCGAGGTAAAAGCAAACTGCTCTAGTAATCCCTGCAAATTAATACAGACAAAAGAGGATTAGTCAGGTCAGTAGATGCATGCCAAATGTCAGATGTTGTGGTAAGCTGAATAATGGTCCCTAAAAGATGTCCAACTTTCCATCCTGAAACCTACAAATTGCTTACTTTATATGGCAAAAGGAATGCTGAAGGTGACTAAGAATCTTGAGATGGGAAAGTTATCTTGGATTATTCATATGGGCCCAATGAATGTAATCACAAGCATACTTATAAGAGGGTGAAAGAGGGATCAGAAGCAGAGAAAATATGTAATGACAGAAGCAGAAGCTCAACTGGTGAAAAATACAGTAGCTTTAAAGATGGAGAAAAGGGCTATATACCAAAAAAATATAGGTGACTGCTAGAAGATGTAAAAGAAAAGGAAGAGATTCACCCCTAAAGCTTTCAGAGAGAATATAGCCTGGAGACACCATGATTATAGCATACTGAAACTTATTCTCAACTTCTGATCCTAATAACTATAAGAAGATACATTGATGTTGTTTTCAGTTGCTAAGTTCTGGTCGTTTGCTAGAGCAGACCAAGGAAACTAAAAGAATTCCTATGGTGATTTGTTTCTGTGAAGATGTCACATTTACAGTTGAGTATTATCAGGTGACAAATCCCCTCCAACTATCCTACCCACTCCCCATCCCCAAGCTTCTGCATTTCCTTCTCCAAATTATGCCAAGTGGCTCTGGTAATTGAGTCTCATCAACTGTAATATACTTCTGAGTCCAAGTTTCAGTCCACCAACCAAGTTAACTGATACAGTCACATCAAGCTGTACAAGCTAACATTTACTCCAGACTCTTCCCTGGTGGTGCAGAGGGTAAAGCATCTGCCTGCAATGCAGAAGACCAGGTTTCAATCCCTGGGTCATGAAGATCCTCTGGAGAAGGAACTGGCAGCACATTTCAGTACTCTTGCCTGGAAAATCTCATAGAGGAGAAGCCTGGTAGGCTACAGTCCATGGGGTTGCAAAGAGATGGACACAATTCACTTTCACTATAGTAAACACATTGACTACAGGAACAGATAAAAGAACAGGTATTACTTCTAGTGGCTCAGAGGTTAAAGCATCTGCCTCCAATGCGGGAGACCCGGGTTCGATCCCTGGGTTGGGAAGATCCCCTGGAGAAGGAAATAGCAACCCACTCCAGTATTCTTGCTTGGAGAATCTCGTGGACTGAGGAGCCTGGTGGGCTGCAGTCCATGGGGTCACAAAGAGTCGGACATGACTAACGGAGGAAATAGCCTGCAAGTGTCAGATGTTTTTCTCTCTTAAGCGGCAGGAGGAAACAAACTAGCCATATTTTTTCCTTTTCTGTCTGTGGGGTCGCACAGAGTCGGACACGACTGAAGCGACTTAGCAGCAGCAGCAGCAGCATACAAATTTAAAAGGAGGTTTCTCTTAAAATACTGTGTTGCCATAATGACACCTGGTTTCACCTGAAGTTAACTATTCTCAAACCTAGAGATAACCAATGCCTTTTTCTTATGGAAATGTTTATCTTAAGCTATGCTAATGTACTATGCCTTTACCCCAAACTCTGTCTTCAAGTCAGTTGGCATCTTGGCTCAGAACCTACTTGACAAACCAGTATGTTATACTCAGATACTATTGTCCAAATCTATGTAAATGAAACTATTTGTATGGTGATCTGCCCTTCTTCAAGATTCAAGTTAATCATTTTATGGCCCAGGATGAACCATTTGGTGCCAAGATTATCCCAAAATCAATCCTATGGATGAGGGGCCTGGTGCCATTCTGAGTTTTAAGACATTCCTTTCTTTCATTAACAGACTGCTATGGTACCCCACTCCAGTACTCTTGCCTGGAAAATCCCATGGACAGAGGTGCCTGGTAGGCTGCCGTCCATGGGTTCTTGAAGAGCCGGACACGACTGAGTGGCTTCACTTTCACTTTCCACTTGCATGCATTGGAGAAGGAAATGGCAACCCACTCCAGTGTTCTTGCCTGGAGAATCCCAGGGACGGGGGACCCTGGTGGGCTGCCATCTCTGGGATCGCACAGAATCGGACATGACTGAAGCGACTTAGCAGCAACAGCAGTGACTACATGACATCCAGCTGAAGACTAACAGGGGGGCACTCTTTCTGCCCCCTTCTGATGCCTATGTCAGAAGCTTTCTCTATCTCCTTTATACTTTAATAAAAATTTATTACACAAAAG
Organism: Aepyceros melampus; assembly: GCA_006408695.1. Taxonomy (NCBI): domain Eukaryota; kingdom Metazoa; phylum Chordata; class Mammalia; order Artiodactyla; family Bovidae; genus Aepyceros; species Aepyceros melampus. The sequence continues at coordinate 196,317 of SJXQ01012872.1, forward strand.
CTCTGAGCAATCAAGACTCATCTCTGGCCCCGGATTGAATTCTTCTCCTCTGGGGGCCAAGAATCTTGGCGTCTTTGTGTAATTTAACCACAGCCTTTCAGTGGGAGCCTGGTGTTAGGGCAAGCCGAGCACGACTGAAGTGACTTAGCAGCAGCACACTTGGAGGAGCGCGCCAAATGAGCATGACAGGGACAGGAAATCAAACCTCTATTCTCCAATGTCTTTTTCCCTCTACTGATAGATCTTGTGTCAGGTGTTAACAGGACAATATTTAGAAGTGTCAGATTCATTTTCACAGAGCAGGCAAAAAGGGTGAGTTTATAGCTGAGAGACAATAAATCAATAACTGGCATATCATATTGAAAAACTAAAAATAAAAAATGATGGGATCATGTTAATGTATGCAGTTTATGCAACCTCAGTTTCCAATGTTTTATAATATTAACACTTGTATGTCTAGAGGAAAACTTAGAATGATATATTCCAGTATATATATACATATATGCTTTCTTTCATGAACATTTTCTGTCTACTGTTAGTATGATAGTCAAACAAAATATTGCCAAAATATTGTTATTCATTTTCTTAGCCACGTTATTGAATTCACAGCATTTACAAATTCATAATGCTATTTCTTCCATTTGTTCTGCTATTTCTAGCTGTAAGCTCAATTTTAAATTAGAAAAAAAAATGCTTATATAAGTGTTGCAAAATTGCACTTGCAGATCTTCAGGCACATTTTTCATAAATAAAAATAAGTATATTTCAGGCAAAATCCCCAAACAGAAAAATGATGGAATTTGATCATTGGGGAAATCTCCTTTGGCTAGAAAGAAACTAATCACACATTCATAAAAGAAACATCCATATTTTAGATGCTTATTTATAAAATAACACATGGTACATCCTAAAATAATACAGAAGACAAAAGCTATAGGAGATATGATTACACAGCATATACACTGGCCCACATTATGTACATAATTTCTGGTAATTTTTTTTTTTTTGAAACCACTAAAGGTTGACACTGAGATGAATATATCCTAGTGATAGAAGATAATTATTTTTTACAATAAATAGTATAATCAATGTGGTTTGATTACTTTTAATTCAAAGCAAAAATCTTGCTAGGATATATATTTATGCCCCAGAGTATCATTTAAAAAATATTCTATTAATATACAATTATTAGATATGAGTAACTAATGAACTGGTTAAAATATATGACTTTAACAGGATTAGGTGGGAGGATGGTTTGCTCTTTAAGCAGATACTATTTTATTATATTGTAATGTAAAAAGATTGGGTTACTATATCAAGAAACTTTGTTTCCTTTAAACCAGTAAATAAATGTGTGACTCAGATTATTAACATTATTGACTCCAAATTGTTATTTGTTAATAATTTGGAAAAAGGTGTTTTTTTTTCTTTTTCTGGCAGATGCAATCAATTTAAATAAAAGACTAACCTGTAGAATATTTCATCATAGACTAGATTCATTATATATAAATTTTCTAATCATCAGAAATTATAGTTTGCAAATTGTCTCTGAAAAGTCTTTCAGATTTGAAAAGAAAAATGCTATATATATAATTCTATACATAATACTTTTTTATGAAGACCATATATATTATTCTGAGGAAGATATGTTTCATCTGCACAATAAAATAATAGGAAGAAAGGTAATAAATGAATAAAATGTTTATACAAAAAGTTGTTTACATAGGTAATAGATCTTTTGATGCTACAATCTTATTTGTAAATTATGAAAAGAACATGGATAAGAACATTCTTTTCTATTTTAATTAGCTGTCATTAAATATTTTCCATAAATCAGCTTTCTTATGAATACATCTGTGTGCATTTTATTATTATTTTTTTTGTAGACAGTATAGAGGCCAGTGATTTTATGCTAATAAGGAACCAAGAAAATACTATGAATGCTGATGGAATTAGAAATGATGGGAATTATGAGTATAATCACCTTCATTTTACCCTTACAGAAAGAAATTGTGTCAGACTACTACATAGCCTACAATGTAATGAAAAAAAGCATCTGAGCTGAATGCCTGCCTACTTCACATTAGCTAGTCAAGGCTGAGTCACTACCACCACCCAGGTAAAAATTCAGTTCTACTTGATACTTGCTGTTACAAAATTAGAACAATAGAAAGAAGACAGGCATCTATGAAACCCCAGAGCTTCCAGTTAACTTTTTTATTTTAATAGGTTAGCTTCCAATTGCTGCCTTAAAGGGAACTGTAATTCAACATCTATACCACTGCCATTTAAATGGCAGCGGTATTATTATCATTCCACTTATTTCTAAATTTGGAAATAAATATAACCCTATGAGAAACAAATGCCATTATCTTCCCCAGTAGTCACCTCCTAAGAGAGATATCTCCTAAATTAGAACAATAGAAAGAAGACAGGCATCTATGAAACCCCAGAGCTTCCAGTTAACTTTTTTATTTTAATAGGTTAGCTTCCAATTGCTGCCTTAAAGGGAACTGTAATTCAACATCTATACCACTGCCATTTAAATGGCAGCGGTATTATTATCATTCCACTTATTTCTAAATTTGGAAATAAATATAACCCTATGAGAAACAAATGCCATTATCTTCCCCAGTAGTCACCTCCTAAGAGAGATATCTCCAACTATGATGAAACCAATTTAAGTTTCTGCCAAAAAAAAAAAATCTTGATTAAATGAGTTTATATTCCCTTCCCACTTTTTTTAAGGGACTATAAGTCTTTTAGAGAAAAGTTTCTAAGAGTTTTCATTTCTGAAACAGTTTTGAAATGATACACTCCTAAGTTTCAGACAAAACTTAAGTCTAAGACAAGATACTCTTGTCTAACAGTAATAGAATTTTGTGACAGAATTTATAGACCTAATTAAAGTTCATAGTAATTGAGAGTACAAAAGTTTAGTTAAAGTCTAGATAGTTAAGTCAATATATGTACTTATTTAAATAAAGTTTGCATAAGTATTGTTATATTTTGCCTTGTATATTTTCTCTTGTTTATTTTCTTTTGCCTAAAGTCAAAGCAAATAAATAAGTTATAAACTCTGGAACAAGAAATTTAAGTGAATAAAGCATATTTGTCCTTGCAATTGCCCCACACCACTTTAAGAAGTTATATGAAACATTTGGCTAAAGTAAAAGAATGGCTCTAATTCAGTGCCAACAGGACTCTACCCCACCTAAGTTTCAATGTAAATTTTACCTACTGAAAAAAAACCTAGTGCTTTGAAGAACCAAAAGTATCTGAGCTTTCAATTAAAAAACAGGAATGAATTATTAGAGAAAAATAATTAGAATATAATTAAGGTATGTTTATCAAATTATTTCAAAGGTATCAAATTCTAGTCTACAGACTCTTTCACTTATATCAAGTATTTTAAAAATTTCTATAAGAAAAAAATGTGATTTATATCTATGTGTTTAATGAGAATATTTTTATAAAATTATCTTCTATAACAATGAAATCTTAATAAAAATATGAGTCACTATTTAGATCACTTAGTCATATCATACTCTTTTAATAATACTTATTATAATAACTATTATTATGCATACATCCTCCTATATACCCTATGAGTGAGTGAAGTCTCTCAGTCGTGTCTGACTCTTTGCGACCCTGTGGACTGTAGCCCTCCAGGCTCCTCCGTAAATGGGATTCTCCAGGCAAGAATACTGGAGTGGGTTGCCATTTCCTTCTCCAGGGGATCTTCCCGACCCAGGGATTGAACCCAGGTCTCCTGCCTTGCAGGCAGACACTTTAACCTCTGAGCCACCAGGGAAATATATCCTTTGGTGGTGGTTTATTCACTAAGTTGTGTCTGACTTTTTGTGACACCATTGACTAGCCTGTCGGGCTCCTCTGTCCATGGGATTCTCCAGGCAAGAAAACTGGCAGGGTTGCCATTTCCTTCTCCCGGGGATCTTCCCAACTCAGGGATCAAACCCAATCTCTTGCACTGTGGGCAGATTCTTTACCAACTGAGCTATGAGGGAAGCCCTCAAATATATAAAATAAAATATATGTATAAAGTTATGTAATATAATCTATACATATTGATATATGTGTGTTAGCTAAATAAATTATTTAATATAATATAATCATATGAATAGAGTAAATTATTATGTTATATGCATAATGTGTACCTTATAATTACTAAACATATATATTGTGTATAACTACTGATTACATGGGACTTCTCAGGTAGCACTCGTGATAAAGAATCTGCATGCCAATGCAGGAGACTTAAGAGACTCGGGTTTGATCCCTAGGTCAGGAAGATCCCCTGGAGGAGGAAATGTCAACCCACTCCAGTATTCTTTCCTGGAGAATCCCATGGACAGAGAAGCCTGGTTATAGCCCATAGGGTCACAAAGAATTGGACATGACTGAAGTGACATAGCATGCAGGCACTGATTACATATTCTCCTATATTCTTTATGTATATAAAATTATATATGGATTAAAAATAGGTTATCTGAGAAGGTAAAATTTCAGCAGAGACTTGAATCAATTTTGTGAGCCTTTGAAAAACTGGGGAACGAGAATTCAGGTAAAGCAAGTTTCAGGGTTCCTCAGCTCGGAGTGGTCAAGGAAAAAGAAGTCCAGTGTGACAGAAGCATAACTTGTGAAATAAAAGAAGTAGAAAATCAGGATATAAAGAAAATCAGATTTTAGACTTTTAGGGCCTTATATGCCATAGTAAGGATGTATATTTTACTTTACATGTGGTGGAAGTCTTTGTAGAATTTTAAGAATGGAAATCATGGAATGACATATCTTTATAGGATAATAGTGACTGTAAAATATTCCATAAGCATCTAAGATTGACAGCAGTGAAAACAGTGAGAAAGTTATTTCAGTGGTTATTTTCAGCAGACTGAAGTAGTGGAGAAACCAGTAAGTGGTTAGAGTCAGCTTCTTTTCATTCGAATATTTGCAGATAATGTAATCAATATATTTTGCTGAAATGATATATGATATAGGTTTGAGTCAACGCATTTTAGCAAATGTTTCAGTGACATTTTAAAACTGATTTAGGGAGAACTCAAGGAAGAATTTAGTTTTTGGGCTAGTAAGCTTGGAAAAACAGACTTCTAATCAGATATTAAGAAAAGAGAAACCATAAGAATTTTAAAAATCCATGGACATTTAAAAGTTCTTCAGCTCCTATAATAGCCAGGAAAGAAATGTCAGGCTGAATCTGAGAGTAAGAGAGAGTGAGTTAGATTGCCAGTTAATGCCACTACCCCCGCCCCGCCCCGCCCCTACTTCACCTTCCAAGTCTTCTGTACTAAAATAAGGATGCGGGTAGGGAAGAAATAGGACCCTAAAATATGGGGTGAGGAAATTTAGGCAGACATAGATAAGGCCAAGAGTATCAAACACAAATTTCGCCAAGCCTCCTTTGCCACTAGAGGTGGACATCCCTTCTCTTTTTGAAGGAACCAGTCCTCTTCTATGTGAAAGACTTCTCATAACTTCATCTGGAGAAGTTGCTCCAAAAGTTGAAGATTGTTTTCATCAGAATCTACCATTACCATTCTCGTTGCCCCCAAGCCTTCAGCGATAGTCTTCCCAGAATACCCTAGCATGACAGATAAAGGCCTATGTGTGGAAATAGGCCTATATAGGAAAGACAGGATTTCACAAATTTATTCTGTAAGGAGTATGAGGTACATAGTGAGGATATTATAAGGGTGAGAGAGCAAGTTGGACAAAATAGAAGGCTCAATTGGCTGCATTCCTTGTCATTAGCGTACCTCAGGGAGAAGGAAATGGCAACCCACTCCACTGTTCTTGCCTGGAGAATCCCAGGGACAGGGAGCCTGGTGAGCTGCCATCTATGGGGTCGCACAGAGTCGGACACGACTGAAGTGACCTAGCAGCAGCAGCAGCAGTGTACCTTATCCAAAATTTTGAATTTAATGAGTTGGACTGAACACCTGAGAGAGATGTAATTATGAGAAATGTAACTATGTTAGTCATTTAAGGCCTGGACTCAATATGACCTACAGTTAATGAGGTAAAAATTTGGAACTTTCTTGGCACTCTATAAAAGAGTTCTAAGGCTCAGGAAATGGGCTCTACCACAGCCTAGTCATTATTCTGCCCCTGCCCCACATTGTGGAGGGAATATTTACAAAATATTTTTAGAATGGATAAAACTATAGGGAATATTGCAATATCCTGCTGGTGCTGGCAGAAGCTGTTAACACCTCCAGAAGTGAAGTGAAGTGAAGTCGCTCTGTCGTGTCCGACTCTTTGCGACCCCGTGGACTGTAGCCCCCCAAGCTCCTCTGTCCATGGGATTCTCCAGGCAAGAATACTGGAGTGGGCTGCCATTTCCTTCTCCAGGGGATCTTCCCGACCCAGGGACCGAGCCCAGGTCTCCCGCATTGCAGGCAGACGTCTTAAGGGCCACAGGGAAATGTGTTTATATGAAATAAGAATTAATGAGATGAAAAACACCTAATGGAGACTTGCTTTTTTTAAGTGATTTGGCTTACAACAAGGTAGACAAGCTCATAATGAGATATTTTGAAATGAATTATTTGATTGTGAAAATTACAATTGCATTAGAATGTGTCACTTCTGCACTTAGCACGTGCCTTCTAAAACCATGGTTTCTCTCTCATTCCAGACCTGTCTCCAACCCTGACATACACAAGGTACTTGGTTTATGAACTTTAATATTTTATTTTCCATTTTGAGTTTTATTTTAAAATATACATCTAGAATAATATCAAAATGGGGATAATAGTCTCTACTGCATAAGGTGCTTGTAAGGATTAAAAGACATAATACCTGCAAAGTACTTAGAATGGTTTACTCAATAAATCTCAATTCTTATTAGCACTAATAGGATTATATCCATTACAAAAGCTGCAGTATCAGCTAAGTCAGTCTTTTAAGTTTCACCTGGTTGTATCATTTCACTTTTATCTCCACATTTATATTACAATCTGTCTTAAATAAATAAATAAAATCATATTTAGCTTTCTAGATCTAAATAAATTAGCTCAAATTCAATTAATTTTGACTTCTTTTTATATTATTCACTTGGCATCTTATTTTTATTGCTAAAATGATTTTTGTATATATGGCTAATAATTGTTAAAGAAAACTGGAACTCAACAGTAGATAGAATGATTTAAAAAATCATTTTATCAGGAAGTATCACAACAAGTGAAAGAGACCTCAGGATAGAATTCAATTCCATATATGACATGGACGAAAGGAAATGTAACCAAGCAGGGTGGTGATCACTAGATGAAAAGTCAAGAGAAAATATCAAGATTAGAGGAGACTTCAGTTAAATAGATTAGCAGGATTCTTGTTAAAGATAGGCAAGGGTGATCAGATATCACTTGGAGGATGGTGGGAGATGTGGAATTTGATCATACATCAAGGGTGCGGGCTTCTGGCTGGACTGAAATTGGCTAAATTTGAGCCATGTATGCCCCACAGGACAGATGCCAAAGTCAAGACTTAGAGGAGTTCGAGGAGCCTGCCTGAAGTTAAGTCAGAGATTAATAGGTGGGCACCTAGCTTCTGAATCCTGAGGGCAGTCAATCGGGAAGATTCTGGATGCTGGGTTGGAAGCATCTTTGGCGGAGTTAGTGAGGATGGCAGTGGCAATTCAGTGGATATCCTTGGTGTGAGGTTGGACATGTTTGATGATGGCACTGGGTCTTCCAGCAAACTTTCTGAGTGTTCCACAGCAAGAGGACTGAGGTTGCTCATAAAAGATCAGTTTTTGTGATTTTTTGTTTTTTTTTTAATTCATCAATTCAGCTTCAGTACAGGGTTTCAGGAAAAAAGTAGCTTTAATTCTCAGGGATGCTATATCATGGGAATGAGAGGGAAAATTGGAAATGCTATTAATAATTACTAACAGAATTAATTAGTAATTGTGGATTTAGAAAAGGAAGAGGAACCAGAAATCAAATTGCCAATATCCATTGACAAAGTAAGAGAGTTCCAGAAAAACATCTACGTCTGCCTTATTGACTATGCCAAAGTCTTTGACTGTGTGGATCACAACAAATTGTAAAAAATTCTTAAAGAGATAGAACTACCAGACCGCCTTACTTGCCTCCTGAGTAATCTGTACACAGGTCTAGAGGCAACAGTTAGAACCAGCCACGAAACAACCAACTGGTTCCAAATTGGGAAAGGAGTATGCCGAGCTGAAATTGTCACCCTGCTGACTTAACTTATATGCAGAGTCCATCATGAGAAATGCTGGGCTGGATGAAGCACAAGCTGGAATCAAGATTGCTGGGAGAAATATCAATAACCTCAGATATGCAGATAACACCACCCTTATGGGAGAGAGTGAAGAGGAACTAAAGAGCCTCTTGATGAAAGTGAAAGAGGAGAGTGAAAAAGTTGGCTTAAAACTCAATATTCAAAAAGCTGAGATCAATGGACATGAGTTTGAACAAGTTCTGAGAGTTGGTGTTGGACAGGGAAGCCTGGCTTGCTTCAGTCCATGGGGTCACAAAGAGTTGGACATAATTGAGCAACTAAACTGAACTGAAAAGAATTAGTACCAGATCAAATTACAGGTAAATAAAGAAGTAGAAAGTAATATAGTTTATGAAGTGGAAAAAAAGTACCTTAGAGAAAATGAACAGAATTATAGCCTAATAATCTATATAAGTGTCTTATAGCTTCCCACTGAATCATTAAAAAAAAAAAAAAGTCTCCATAGTCACCCCTCTTTTGATTCTTGTTTACCAAGTAAGTGTGATCTCATCAGATTTGGCCTGATTTTTTAGACAAGGGGAACAAGAATGGTAACTGACCAGATAAGCCTTTTTAAGTTTGCTTTGCTGAAACTTTTCATAAAGAATCTCAGATTAAACTTTTAAAAGCCTCTTGAGCCCAGATCACCACATCAAGAACTCACGACCAGACTTTTCATTACCTACAGATTTGGGTGTATTTGTTTTTTCTTGATGTCCCAAAACAGCCTAACCTTCCTGGGCCTATGAGGAGGTAACCTTCAGTATTCATCTCTATGGCTAGGAATCCTATAAGCCAGGTACCAGACCAGTTTTTCCAAAGGGAATTTATAAGCATTGGTTCCATATGGCAAAACATACAATATTGTAAAGTAATTAGCCTCCAATTAAAATATATAAATTTAAATTTAAAAAAATCTACCATTAATCTTTAAAGCTATCTGATCAGATTAGGATCTTTGATTATTTTCAAATATGATATTTCAGGAAAACTTTGGCAATATAATTATATTTCTAATTATATCTTGTTACAAGGAAGAGAGATTCTCATTGAACTTCCACAAATAATTATATTTTTAATAAAAAGAAGAATATGCCATTCTAGCTTTCAAATTCCGGAGGAGTAGAGTGAAAGATAAATGCTTCATTTTTGTTTATAAAAGTATAATCTATTGATTTTTTAGATCTTAAGAGAAAAGTGAAAGTGAATGTCACACAGTCGTGTGCAGTCGTGTCTGACACTTTGCAACCCCATGGACTATACAGTCCATGGCATTCTCCAGGCCAGAATATTGCAGTGGGTAGCCTTTCCCTTCTCCAGGGGGATCTTTCCAAACCAGGAATCAAACCCAGGTCTCCTGTGCTGCAGGCAGATTCTTTACCAGCTGAGCCACAAGGGAAGCCCAAGAATACTGGAGTGGGTAGCCTATCCCTTCTCCAGTGGATCTTCCTGACTCAGGAATTGAATTAGAATCTCCTGCAGAAAAGGGTGCCTTATATACAGAAAATAGAACATTAAAGAATGAGCAACATCTCAAAGAAAAACTGTAATCATCTTTTATTAGTCCATTCAGTAGCATGTAATTTATTCTTATTCTGCCTACTCTTGGGTTAACAGTTTTATGACTCCATTAATTCTTCACAGAGTTCTGGAAGTCTGTACTCAGTGCAGTGGTATGCTTTTAAGATTAAACAATGCTGTCAGAAGCCTGTGCATCAGATATCTGTCACAGTCCTTTCAATGGTCCCTGAGACAGTCACTTGTTGAATAGGAAGCATTCTGGCCATAACTGATTGCAAATTCATTGAAAGAGAATTAGAGTAGGGCAGAGAATATTTGTGGGTGACAAATAAAAATGGCCATGGCCATGTCAAAAGATATGAGCATTCACAGGACAAAAAAAAAAAAAAAAAAAAACTGGCTATTCCCATGAAATAAAACATTTTAAAATAATAATTGGAATTATGACTGATAACATCCTACGAAACTATCATGGGTAGTGACAAAAAATTCATATAACTTTTAAGATACTTATATTCATGTTTACCCATGTCAATATAACCTGGGATAGGTTAAGGCACCCCTTTGTATGCGATAATGCCTTTTTATGTAACTTGGCATATCAACTAAACTGAATTAGCTTAGAATCTCCTTTTTTTTTAAATGTAAAGGAAAAAATCATTTATATTTTTCCAAGAACTCTCTGGGAGATTTGAAAGTCAGTTTGAGAACAAAAAAGGTTAATTTAGAAATTGATTTTGGAAAGTTGTCAAAACGTCAAAATTTTTGAATACTTGATTAAATGGTATCACAGATCACATGAAAAACTATTTAGGCTATCTTAAATAACTGAGAACATGATAAAGTTTAACATAAATCACAGGAAAATATTCTAATAAGATATAAAATCTTGCATTTCTAGACAGATTACTTAAGAAGCTATACAAAAACATTTCATCATCTTTTATTAATAGTAGGCAAATAATCCAAGAAAACTTTGCTATTTCAACGTTGAGAAAACCAAACTCTAGTTTTGTATCAGTCCACTACTGAACTAACTTAAAAAAAAAATAAAACAGGACTTTCCTGGTAGCCCAGTGGACAAGAATACACTTGCTGATGCAGAGGACACAGGTTTGATCTCTGGTCCAGGAAGATTCCACATGCTGGCAGACAACTGAGCCAGTGCACCAAAACTAAGCCTGAAAAGCCTACAGCCCTTGCCCTGCAATGAGAGAAGCCACTGTAATCTAGAAGCTCCCACACCACAACTAGAGAGCAGCACCCGTTATCCACAACTAGAGAAAGCCTGTGCACAGCAACAAACACCCAGTGCAGCCAAAAATAAATGAATAATAAAAAATTAATTAAAACAATAACAACAAAAACAACAACAAAAGCAAAAACAAAAACCTTTGAGTCCTTTTCTGAGAGTTCTTTCCCACAAAACTTTTACAACATTTTTTCTTAATTCATTTATGGATTATTTTTCTCCTGTATTTTCTCTTATTCTAAAACCACAAGTAACTTCTTTTTACAGAAAGTTATAAGAAGTAGACAATTGTAAATGTCTGTCACACACTAGGATTTTGTAGCAGAGTGGCAAATTTTACAAATATGGTATATCACAATTTTTATAGGTTTACACATCCTCATGGTACATCTTATCAAAATGAAAAGAAGAATATGTTTATTAAATATATATTTATTAACTGAACAAAACATATTTGGCTTCTCTATGCGATCACTCACACTCACCTAGAGCCAGTCATCCAAGACTGTGAAGTCAAGTGGGCCTTAGGAAGCATCACAACAAACAAAGCTATTAGAAGTGATGGAATTCCAGTTGAGCTATTTCAAATCCTGAAAGATGATGCTGTGAAAGTGTTGCACTCAATATGTCAGCAAATTTGGAAAACTCAGCAGTGGCCACAGGACTGGAAAAGATCAGCTCAACTACCACACAATTGCACTCATCTCATACACTAATAGAGTAATGCTCAAAATTCTCCAAACAGGCTTCAGCAATACGTAAACCGTGAACTTCCAGATGTTTAAAAAACAAACAAACAAACAAACAAAAACTGAAAAGGCAGAAGAACCAGAGATCAAATTACCAATACCACTCAATCTTTCCCAACATCAGGGTCTTTTTTTTTTTTTTTAATTAAAATAGAGTTTATTAGCTTTTCTTTTAATATAAACATGAGGAAGAAAAACCACATAAGTTGTAGCATTCTTTTCAAAATAAAACTGCAATCAATACTTGAATCTCCAAGCTCCATAAACAATATTTTTTGAGGTGGTAGATTGTAATATTTTATATCCATTATTTATCATTTATGTCTCTGTCCTTTAAAAATGATGGAACCTGTGGCACTCAATATAACGTGAAGCCTTGCTATAAAGAGAGAAAGTATTTCTGGCCCAGAAATGCTTTGTTTACAGGCAAAATTCCTAGGATTACATTTGAGAAGGTAGGAGGAGAAAGATTTTACATAGTTGAGAACACTTTTTTTTTTTTTTAATGTTTCAAGTTTAGGTGACATCATTACCAATTTCCTAAAAGATTGATTACTGGACCTCCCTGTCTTTTAATGGGCTTCCTGGTGGCTAAGTGGTACCCTGTGTTTTAAACAGCCTGAGGTAAGGGTTCCTAAGATTTATCTTTCCTCAAGTAACAGAACACACCTATAGCCAGGTCAACACACAGCATAGAAACGCTGTTTCACATCACTCACTTTCCTATCACTACTATTAGGGTCCAATTCCTTCCAATTTATTACAGGAGAATTAATGCTACTGTTCATAATTCCTTTACCAAACCTAGAAAAAAGAAACTTCGGTGCTCAAGCAGATAAACAGCCCAGCCAGGCAAAGGACTATTTTAAAAAGAGGCGGCCAGGTCTATAAAGATACAAGATATCCTCCTGAAGTCTGTGTGCAATTTGAAGCTCTGATACCTGTAGAAGTATAAATGCCACAAACTTATAAAACATCACCTGAGAGTTCACTTGAATTTCCTCCAAATTCACTAAGTTTTGCAAATTTTAAACATTAAGCTCCCAATTCTAATTCTTTGCTTCAGCCCATTGTTTGCCATCTTCAAGAGGGGCTGAAACAAAAAATTAAAATCAAAAGCCCAATGTCCAAGATTCACAAAATTAAATGAGTTTAGAAGAAATTCAAGCAAACCCTCAAGCGATGTTTCGTGTCTGTAGCATTTATACTTCTGCAGCAGTGTCCTGGAGTGTCCAAGCACACTGTATTAAAGCTTAAAATTGCACCAAGACTTTTGGGACACCTTCTATTTCACTATCTGCTTATTCCTGGACTAACAGGTTGGCTGGAATTATGAAAATACCCTTTAATACAAGTATTTAACAAAGAGGAAAATCAAATGAGTCAGCTCTTCACATTAGGTGGCCAAAGTATTGGCGTTTCAGCTTCAACAGCAGTCCTTTCAATGAACACCCAGGACTGATCTCCTTAAGGATGGACTGGTTAGATCTCCTTGCACTCCAGGGGACTCTCAAGAGTCTTCTCTAATACCACAGTTCAAAAACAACAATTCTTCAGTGCTTAGCTTTCTTCACAGTCCAACTCTCACATCCATACATAACCACTGGAAAAACCATAGCCTTGACTAGACGGACCTTTGTTGGCAAAGTAATGTCTCTGCTTTTCAATATGCTTATCTAGGTTGGTCATAACTTTCCTTTCAAGGAGTAAGCGTCTTTTAATTTCATGGCTGCAGTCACCATCTGCAGTAATTTTGGAGCCCCAAAAAATAAAGTCTGACACCGTTTCCACTGTTTCCCCATCTATTTCCCATGAAGTGATGGGACCAGATGCCATGATCTTCGTTTTCTGAATGTTGAGCTTTAAGCCAACTTTTTCACTCTCCTCTTTTACTTTCATCAAGAGGCTTTTTAATTCCTCTTCATCTGCATATCTGAAGTTATTGAAATTTCTTTCTGCAATCTTGATTCCAGCTTGTGCTTCTTCCAGCCCAGGGTTTCTCATGATGCACTCTGCATGTAAGTTAAATAAGCAGGGTGACAATATACAGCCTTGACGTACTCCTTTTCCTATTTGAAACCAGTCTGTTGTTTCATGTGCAGTTCTGTTGCTTCCTGATCTGCATACAGGCTTCTCAAGAGGCAGGTCAGGTGGTCTGGTATTCCCATCTCTTTCAGAATTTTCCACAGTTTATTGTGATCTACACAGTCAAAGGCCTAATATCTCTAAGCCAGTTTAAATATAAATCTTTTAAAGGGTTTTATAACTTAATGTGGTAATACTGTCCAGAGGTACAAAAATACCAGATACACTATAATACATATATACACCTGTAAATATACATACAGATGGAAACAGGGATCCTACCCCTTTTATTCTAAAATTTAACAGTGTTCTAATCTCATTCTTTTACATTCAGCTTTCCGGTTTTACCAGTGCCATTTGCTGAAGAGTCTCTCTTTTCTCCATTGTATATTCCTACCTCCTCTGTCAAAGATAAGGTGGCCATAGGTGCATGAGTTTATCTCTAGACTTTCTATCCTGTTCTATTGATCTACATTTCTGTTTTCATGCCAGTACTATACTGTCTTGATGACTGTAGCTTTGTAGTATAGTCTGAATTCTTGATTCTTCCAGCTCAGTTTTTCTTTCTCAAGATTTCTTTGGCTATTCAAAGTCATTTGTGTTTCCATACAAATTGTAAAATTTTCTGTTCTAATTATGTGAAAAAACACCATTGGTATTTGATAGAGATTGCATTGAATCTGTAGATTACTTTGTCAGTTCTGTTGCTTCCTGATCTGCATACAGGCTTCTCAAGAGGCAGGTCAGGTGGTCTGGTATTCCCATCTCTTTCAGAATTTTCCACAGTTTATTGTGATCTACACAGTCAAAGGCCTAATATCTCTAAGCCAGTTTAAATATAAATCTTTTAAAGGGTTTTATAACTTAATGTGGTAATACTGTCCAGAGGTACAAAAATACCAGATACACTATAATACATATATACACCTGTAAATATACATACAGATGGAAACAGGGATCCTACCCCTTTTATTCTAAAATTTAACAGTGTTCTAATCTCATTCTTTTACATTCAGCTTTCCGGTTTTACCAGTGCCATTTGCTGAAGAGTCTCTCTTTTCTCCATTGTATATTCCTACCTCCTCTGTCAAAGATAAGGTGGCCATAGGTGCATGAGTTTATCTCTAGACTTTCTATCCTGTTCTATTGATCTACATTTCTGTTTTCATGCCAGTACTATACTGTCTTGATGACTGTAGCTTTGTAGTATAGTCTGAATTCTGATTCTTCCAGCTCAGTTTTTCTTTCTCAAGATTTCTTTGGCTATTCAAAGTCATTTGTGTTTCCATACAAATTGTAAAATTTTCTGTTCTAATTATGTGAAAAAACACCATTGGTATTTGATAGAGATTGCATTGAATCTGTAGATTACTTTGGGTAGTATAATCATTTGTATAGTACCGAGTCTTCCAACCCAAGAACATAGTATATGTCTCCATCTCTTGTGTTTTTTATTTCTTTCATCAGTAACTTATAGTTAGTGCATACATGTCTTTTGTCTCCTTAGGTGTCTTTATTATTAAGTATTTTATTCTTAGTGTTGTAATGGTAAATGAGATTGTTGCATTAATTTTGCTATCAGATTTTTAATGTTAGTGTATGCAAGAGATTCATGTGTATTAATTTTGTACCCTGTGACTTTATTAAATTCATTGATTTGTTCCAGTATTACAGTTTTCTGGTGGTATCTTTATAATTTTCTATATACAGTATCATGTCATCTACAAACAGTGAGTTTTACTTCTTTTCTAATCTGGATTCATGTTGTTTTTTCTTCTCTGGTTGCCATGGCTAAGACTTCCAACAATATGTTGAATGATAGTGGTGAGAGTGGGTACCTTTTTATTGTTTCTCTCTTAGAGGATATGCTTACAGTTTTTCACCATGAGAATAATGTTTGCTGTGGTTTGTCATATATGGATTTTTATGTAGAGGTAGGTTCCCACTATGCCCAGTTTCTGGACAGTTTTTATCATAAATGGGTGTTGAATTTTGTCAAAACGATTTTCTGCACTTACTGAGATTATTATATGGTTTTTATCCTTCAATTTGTTAATAAGGTGTATCACACTGACTGATTTGCATATATTGAAGAATCCATGCATCTTTAGGATAACTCCTACTTGATCATGGTATATTATAATCCTTTTAATGTGTTATTGAATTTGAATTGCTAGTATGTTATTGAAGATTTTCACATCTACATTCATCAGTGATACTGGTGTATAATTCTCTTTTATGATATATCTTCATCTGATTGGTATCAGGGTGATGGTGGCATTGTTGAAGGAGTTTGGGAGTTTTGTTCCCACTGCAATTTTTCAGAAGAGTTTGAAAGAATAGGTGTTCAATTCAGTTCAGTCTTTCAGTCATGTCTGACTCTTTCTGACTCCATGGACTGCAGCATGTCAGGCCTCCCTGACCATTGCCAACTCCTGGAGTTTACTCAGATTCATGTCCATTGAACTGGTGATGTCATCCAACCAGCTCATCCTCTGTCATCCCCTTCTCCTCCTGCCTTCAATATTTCCCAACATCAGGGTTTTTTCCAATGAGTCAATTTGTCTCATCAGGTTGCAAAAGTATTAGAATTTCAGCTTCAGCATCAGTCTTTTCAATGAATATTCAGGACTGATTTCCTGTAGGATAGACTGGTTGGATTTCCTTGCTGTCCAAGGGACTCTCAAGAGTCTTCTCCAAAACCACTGTTCAAGAGCAACAATTCTTTGATGCTTAGCTTTCTTTAAAGTACAAATCTCATATCCATACATGACTACTGGAAAAACCATAGCTTTGACTAGATGGACCTTTGTTGGCAAAGTAATGTCTCTGCTTTTTAATATGTGGTCTAGTTTGGTCATAGCTTTTGTTCAAAGGAGCAAGCTTCTTTTAATTTCATGGCTGCTGTCACCATTTTCAGTGATTTGGGAGCCCACAAAAATTAAGTCTGTCACTGTTTCCACTGTTTCCCCATCTACTGGCATGAAGTGATGGGACCAGGTATCATGATCTTAATTTTCTGAATGTTGAGTTTTAACCCACCATTTTCACTCTCCTCTTTCGCTTTCATCAAGAGGTTCTTTAGCGTTTCATTGCCTTCTGACATAAGGGTAGTGTCATCTGCATGTCTGAGGTTATTGATATTTCTCCCAGCAATCTTGATTCCAGCTTGTGCTTCATCCAGCCCAGCGTTTGTCATGATGTACTCTGCATATAAGTTAAATAAGCAGGGTTACAATATACAGCCTTGATGTACTCCTTTCCCATTTGGAACCAATCTGTTGTTCCATGTCGAGTTCTAACTGTGGCTTCCTTACTTTCACACAGATTTCTCAAGAGACAGGTCAGGTGGTCTGGTATTTCCATCTCTTTAAGAATTTTACAGAATTTGTTGTGTTCCATACAGTCAAAAACTTTGACATAGTCAATAAAGCAGAAATAGGTGTTTTTCTGGGACTCTTGCTTTTTTGATGATCCAACAGAGGTTGGCAATTTGATCTCTTGTTCCTCTGCCTTTTCTAAATCCACCTTGAATATTTGGAAATTCATAGTTCATGTACCTTTGAAGTCTGGCTTAGAGAATTTTGAGCATTACTTTACTAGCTTGTGAGATGAGTGCAATTGTGTGGTAGTTTGAGCATATTTGGCATTGTCTTTCTTTGGGATTGGAATGAAAACTGACCTTTTCCATTCCTGTGGCCACTGCTGAGTTTTCCAAATGTGCTGGCATATTGAGTGCAGCACTTTCACAGCATCATCTTTTAGGATTTGAAATAGCTTAAAGGAGTTCTATCACCTCTACTAGCTTTGTTTGTTGCAATGCTTCCTAAGGCCAACTTGACTTCACATTCTAGGATGTCTGTTTAGGTTGGTGATCACACCAACATTGTTATCTGGGTCATGAGATCTTTTTGTATAGTTCTTCTGTTCCCTGGTAGCTCAGAGATTAAAGCATTTGCATGCAATGCGGGAGACCCAGGTTCGATCCTTGGGTCAGGAAGATCCCCTGGAGAAGGAAATGGCAACCCACTCAAATACTCTTGCCTGGAAAATTCCATGGACAGAGGAGCCTTATAGGCTACAGTCCATGGGGTCACAAAGAGTCGGACACGACTGATTCACTTCACTTCACTTCTGTGTATTCTTGCCACCTTTTCTTAATATCTTCTGCTTCTGTTAGGTCTATAACATTTCTGTCCTTTATTGTGCCCATCTTTGCATGAAATTTTCCCTTGGTATATCTAATTTTTCTGAAGAGATCTCTAAACTTTCCTATTCTATTGTTTTCTCTATTTCTTCACATTGATCTCTGAGGAAGGCTTTCTTATCTCTCCTTGCTATTCTTTGAAACTCTGCATTCAAATGGGTATATCTTTCCTTTTCTCCTTTGCCTTCAGCTTCTTTTCTGTTAACAGCTATTTTTAAGGTCTCCTCAGACAACCATTTGCCTTTTGCATTTGTTTTTCTTGGGGAAGGTCTTGATCGCTGCCTCCTGGACAATGTCATGAAACTTCATCCATAGTTCTTCAGGCACTCTATCAGATCTAATCCTTTGAATCTATTTGTCACTTCCACTGTATAATCATAAGGGATTTGATTTAGGTCATACCTGAATGGTCTAGTGGTTTTCCCTACTTTCTTCAATTTAAGTCTGAATTTTGCAATAAGGAGTTCATGGTCTGTACCACACAGTCAGCTCCCGGTCTTGCTTTTGCTGACTGTGTAGAACTTCTCCATCTTTGGCTGCAAAGAATATCGTCAATCTGATTTCAGTGTTGGCCATCTGATGATGTCCATGTTTAGAGTCTTCTCTTGTGTTATTGGAAGAGGGTGTTTGCTATGACCAGTGCATTTTCTTGGCAAAACTCTATTAGCCTTAGCCCTGCTTCATTCTGTACTCTAAGGCCTAATTTGCCTGTTACTCTAGGTATTTCTTGATTTCCTACTTTTGCATTCCAGTCCTCTATAATAGGTGTGGGTGTTACCTCTTCTTTAACCATGGTGGCTCAGACAGTAAAGAATCCACCTTCAATGGGGGAGACCTGGGTTTGATCCCTGTGTTGAGAAGATCCTCTGGAGGAGGTCAGGGCACCCCACTCCAGTATTCTTGCCTGGAGAATTCCCTCAGAACGAGGTGCCTGCCAGGCCACAGTCCATGAGATTGCAAAGAGTCAGAACCAACTGAGCAACTAAGCACAGCACAGTGCAACCATTTGATAGAATTCACCTGTGAAGCCATCTGGCCCTGAGTTTTTACTTGTTGGAAGATTTTTAATCACAGTTTTAAATTCAGTGTTTGTTACTTGCCCTTGATATTTTCTAATTATTCCTGATTCAGTCTTGCAAGATTGTACTTTCCTAAGAATGTGGCCATTATTTCCAGGTTGTCTATTTCATTGGTATATAGTGGCTGGCAGTAGTCTCCTATGATTCTTTATATTTCTGTGGTGTCAGTTGCAACTTCTCTTTTTTCATTTTTAATTTTATTGAGTTGCCCCCTTTTTGCCCTTAATTAGAACACTTGTGAACACCATACACAAAAATAAACTAAAAATGGTTTAAAGACCTAAATGTAAAAGCAGACAATATAAAACTCTTCGAGGAAAACATAGGCAGAACTCATTTGACATAAATTACAGCGAGATCTTTTTTTACCCACCTCTTAGAGCAATGAAATAAAAGAAAATAAAATAAGTAAATGGGACTTAATTAAACTTAAAAGATTTTGAACAGCAAAGGAAACCATAAACAAGATGAAAAGACAATCCTCAGAATGGGAGAAAATATTTTCAAATGAAACAACTGACAAAGATTGATCTCCAGACTACACAAGCAGCTCATGCAGCTCAGTAACAAAACTGACAATTCAATCAAACAAATGGGCAGAAGACCTAAACAGACATTACTCCAAAGAAGATACACAGATGGTCAAGAAACACATGAAAAGATGCCTGTCATCGCTGGTTATCACAGAAATGCAAATGAAAACTTCAAAGAAGTATCACCTCACATTGTCAGAATGGCCATTATCAGAAAATCTACAAACAATCAATGTTGCAGAGGATGTGTAGAAAAGCAAACCTTCTTGCCCTGCTGGTGGGAATGTAAACTGTAATAATTACTATTGAAGACAATATGGGTTTCCTTAAAAACTAGGAATAAAACTACAATATGACTTGCAATCCCACTACTCAGCATATACTCTGAGAAAACTATAATTCAAAAAGATACATGTACCCAAATGTTCAATAGCCAGGATATGGAAACAACCTAGATACATGACTTGATAAAGAATATGTAGTTTTCATTTCAATCCCAAAGAAAGGTAATGCAAAGAATGCTCAAACTACCACACAATGCACTCTTCTCACACGCTAGTAAAATAATGCTTAGAATTCTCCAAGCTAGGCTTCAGCAATACGTGAAGTGTGAACTTCCAGATGTTCAAGATGGTTTTATAAAAGACAGAGGAACCAGAGACCAAATTGCAAAAATCTGCTGGATCATCAAAAAAGCAAGAAAGTTCCAGAAAAACATCTATTTTTGCTTTCTTGACTGTGCCAAAGCCTTTGACTGTGTGACTCACAATAAACTGTGGAAAATTGTGAAAAAGATGGGAATACCAGACCACCTGATCTGCCTCTTGAGAAACTTGTGTGCAGTTCAAGAAGCAACAGTTAGAACTGGACATGGAAAAACAGACTGGCTCCAAATAGGAAAGGGAGTATGTCAAGGCTGTATATTGTCACCCTACTTATTTAACTTGTATGCAGAGTGCATCATGAGAAACGCTGGGCTGGAGGAAGCACAAGCTGGAATCAAGATTGCCGGGAGAAATATCAATGACCTCAGATAGACAAACGACATCACCCTTATGGCAGAAAGTGAAGAACTAAAGATCCTCTTGATGAAAATGAAAGAGGAGAGTGAAAGTGTTGGCTTAAAACTCAACATTCAGAAAACGAAGATCATGGCATCCGGTCCCATCACTTCATAGAAAATAGATGGGCAAACAGTGGAAACAGTGACTTATTTTATTTTTCTGTGCTCCAAAATCACTGCAGATAATGACTGCAGCCATGAAATTATAAGACGCTTACTTCTTGGAAGGAAAGTTATGACCAACTAGACAGCATATTAAAAAGCAGAGACGTTACTTTGCCAAGGCTATGGGTTTTCCTGTGGCCATGTATGGATGTGAGCATTGGACTATAAAGAAGCTTTTGAACTGTGGTGTTGGAGAAGACTCTTGAGAGTCCCTTAGACTGCAAGGAGATCCAACCAGTTCATCCTAAAGGAGATCAGTCTTGGGTGTTCATTGGAAGGACTGCTGTTGAAGCTGAAACTCCAATATTTGGCCACCTGATGTGAAGAGCTGACTCATTTGAAAAGACTCTAATGTTGGGAAAGATTGAGGGCAGGAGGAGAAGAGGATGACAGAGGATGAGATGGTTGGATGGCATCACTGACTCAATGGACATGGGTTTGGGTGGACTCTGGGAATTGGTGATGGACAGGGAGGCCTGGCATGCTGTGGTTCACGGGATCACTAAGAGTCGGACACGACTGAGCAACTGAACTGAACTGAAGTGTATATATACAATTGAGTATTACTCATCCATGAAAAGGAATAAAAGAAGGTCATTTGTAGTGATGTGGATGAACCTAGAGTCTGTCACACAGAGTGAAGTCAGATAGAGGAAACAAATATTGTATTTTAATCCATATATATAGAATCTAGAAAAATGGTACTGATTAACATATTTGCAGGGAAGAATAGAGACACATAGAGAATGGACTTATGGACACAAAGCAGGAAGGAGAGGACAGGATGAATTGAGAGTGTAGCACTGACATGTATACATCACTATATGTAAGACATATAGCTAGTGGCAAGTTGCTGCATAGCACAAAGAGCTAACCTTGGTGATGACCTAGACAGGTGGAATAGAGGGTGGGGGTGAGGCACAAGAGGGAGAGGATATATGTATACATATAGTTCAGTTGCTCAGTCATCTCCAACACTTTGCAGCCCATGGACTGCAGCACTTCAGGCTTCCCTATCCATCACCAACTCCCAGAGCTTATTCAAACTCATTTCCACTGAGTCGATGATACCATCCCACCATCTCATCTTCTGTCACACCTTGCCTTCAATCTTTCCCAGTATCAGGGTCTTTTCCAATGAGTCAGTTATTTGTATCAGGTGGCCAAAGTACTGTAGATTCAGCTTTAGCATTCCTTCCAATGAATATTCAGGACTGATTTCCTTTAGGATTAACTGGTTGGATCTCTTTGCAGTCCAAGAGACTCTCAAGAATCTTCTCCAGCACTACAGTTCAAAAGCATCAATTCTTTTGCTGGTTGTTGGCAAATGATGTCTCTGCTTTTTAATATGTTGTCTAGGTTGGTCATAGCTTTTCTTCAAATGAGCAAGCATCTTTTAATTTCATGACTGCAGTCACCATCTGCAGTGATTTTGGAGCCCAAAAAAATCAAGTTTCTCACTGTGTCCATTGTTTCCCCATCTATTTGCCATGAACTGATGGGACCACATGCCACGATCTTAGTTTTCTGAATGTTGAGTTTTAAGCAAACTTTTGGACTCTCCTCTTTCACTTTCATCAAGAGGCTCTTTAGTTCTTCTTCACTTTCTGACATAAGGCTGGTGTCATCTGCATATCTGAGGTTATTGATGTTTCTCCCAACAATCTTGATTACAACCTGTGCTTCATCCAGCCTGGCATTTTGCATGCTGCCCTCTGCATATAAGTTAAATAAGCAGGGTGACAATATATGGCCTTGATGTACTCCTTTCTCTATTTGGAACCAGTCTGTTGTACCATGTCCAGTTGTAACTGGTGCTTCTTGACCTGCATTAGATTCCTCAGGAGGAAAGTCAGGTGGTCTGGTATTCCTGTCTCTTTAAGAATTTTCTAAAGCTTTTTGTGATCCACACAGTCAAATGCTTTGGTGTAGTCAGTCAGTCAGTCAGTTCAGTCGCTCAGTCTTGTCTGACTCTGTGACTCCATGGACTGCAGCACACCAGGCCTCCCTGTCCATCACCAACTCCCGGAGTTTTCAAACTTATGTCCATTGTGTTGGTAATGCCATCCAACCATCTCATCCTCTGTCATTGCCTTCTCTTCCTGCCTTCAATCAGCATAGTCAATAAAGCAGAGGTAGATGGTTTTCTGGAACTCTCTTGCTTTCTTGATGATCCAACAGATGTTGGCAATTTGATCCCTGGTTCCTCTGCCTTTTCCAAATTCAGCTTGAACATCTGGAAGTTCATGGTTCATGTACCATAGAAGCCTGGCTTGGAGAATTTTGAACATTAATGCTAGTGTGAGAAATGAATGCAGTTGTGCAGTAGTTTGAACATTCTTTGCCATTGCTTGGAATGAAAACTGACCTTTCCCAGTCCTGTGGCCACTGCCAAGTTTCCCAAATTTGCTGGCATATTGAGTGAAGCACTTTCACAACATCATCTTTTAGGATTTGAAATCGCTCAACTGGAATTCCATCACCTCCACTAACTTTGCTCATAGAGATGTTTCCTAAGGCCCACTTGACTTCACATTTGAGGATGTCTGGCTCTAGGTGAACGTTCACACGATCATGGTTATCTGCGTCATGAGGATCTTTTTGTATAGTTCTTCTGTGTATTCTTGTCACTTCTTAAAATCTTTTCTGCTTCTGTTAGGTTCATACCATTTCTGTCCTTTATTGTGCCCATCTTTTCATGAAATGTTCCCTTGGTATCTCTAATTTCCTTGCAGAGATCTCTAGTCTTTCCCATTATATTATTTTCCTCTATTTCTTTGCATTGATCACTAATGAAGGTTTTCTTATCTCTATTTGATATTCTTTGAAACTCTGCATTCAGATGGGTATATCTTTCCTTTTCTCCTTTGCTTTTCACAGCTATTTGTAAGGCCTCCTCAGACAATCATTTTGCCTTTTTGCCATTCTTTTTCTTGGAGATGGTCTTGATCACTGCCTCCTGGACAATGTCACAATCCTCCATCCATAGATCTTCAGGCACCCTCTCTTGAATCTGTTTGTCACTTCTACTGTGTAATTGTAAGGGATTTGATTTAGTTCATGCCTGAATGGTCTAGTAGTTTTCTCTACTTTCTTCAATTTAAGTCTGAATTTGCCAATAAGGAGTTCATGATCTGAGCCACAGTCAACTCCAAGTCTTGTTTTTGCTGACTGTATAGAGCTTCTCCATCTTTGGCTGCAAAGAATATAATCAACCTGATTTTGGTATTGACCTCTGGTGATGTCCATGTGTAGAGTATTCTCTTGTGTTGTTGGAAGAGGGTGTTTGCTGTGACCAGTGCATTCTCTTGGCAAAACTCTGTTTTTTAATCTGCCTCGTTTTGTACTCCAAGGCCAAATTTGCCTGTTACTCAGGTATCTCTTGACTTCCTACTTCTCATTCCAGTCTCCTATAATGAAAAGAACATCTTTTTGCATGTTAATTCTAGAAGGTCTTGTAGGTCTTCACAGAAACACTTCAGCTTCTTCAGCATTACTGGTCAGGGCATATCTATGTGTGTCTATATATATATAGCTGATATACAGAGCAGAAACTAGTATAACATTATAAAGCATGTATACTCCATTTTTTTAAATTAAATAAAAATTTAACAATGCATTAGATGAACAGAGACATATACTCTTATCCTTGCTTTACTTTATGTTTGTGTGTGAATTGTGTTTATTGGAGCTTCGCTGGTGGCTCAGCTAGTAAAGAATTTGTCTGCAATGCAGCAGACCCAGGTCAGGAAGATCCCCTGGAGAAGAAAATGGCAACCCATTCCAGTTATTCTTGCCTGAGGAATCCCATTGACAGAGAAGCCTGGTGGGCTACAGTCCTTGTGTTCACAAAGAGTTGGACACAACTGAGTAACTTCACTTTCTCTTTCTTTCTTGTGTTTATAGCAGATGGAACAAGTTAAGAGTATCTGTTCAATGTGAAAGCTACAGGCTTTTACCAGTATTTATGAAGGTGATTTTTAAGATTTTCTTTGTCCTAATAAGTGATCTTTTGGAGACTGTGGGCTTTGTTTTAGGTAAGAGACTAAGGGAACAACAAATAGATCTGGATGTTTCCAAAGCTCATATGAATAGATAAAGTATCCAGTGTGTTTCTATATAGTGTTTTTTCCCTTTTGTTTCATTCATCTTCAAAAATTTGCTTTGGGGAGTTCCTTAGTTTCTTGAGAGATATGATGTGGGCAGGTAACAGAGGGTGTGTATAGTGGGAAAGGGAAAGTCTGACTAAGGGATGGAGGAGCTAGAGGTTTGAAGCAGGATATAACAGAGAACTCAAGGGAGGTTAAGGGAAGACTGAAAGTGATAAAAGGAGAGAGAAACTGGAGATGGGAAGGGAAAGTTCCTCGTGGACCCAGTTTTGGGAGATCTTAAATCCAAAGAGATTACTTATGTTTCATGCTATTATTTCTAAAGTTATATCAACAACAAAGGGAAAACGCCAATGGTGCATGAAGTCAATATGGTTTCAAGAATGGGGTTTTCAATTACTAAAGACATTTCCATGGTAAAAGCAGGACCAAGAGAACAAAGATGCCTCACAAAGAGATAGGAAAACTTCTCCAGAATAGGAGCTGGAGAGTGAGTTCCCACATGAGAAAAATAGAAAGAATTTCCAGACCAATGAGTCAGGAAATGAAGTCTTACTTGAAACAATGAGCCAAGAAAAATCTCCAGTCTATGAATCACACTGTGAATCACCACACCAAACAAAGAGCTAGCAAGAAAGACAGTTCTCTAGCCCAATAGGTACCTTTCAAACAAGGAAGCCTGGACCTCTAATCCATTTTCAGAGAATAACTGGTATCTTAGGAATAAAAATCTGTCTTTACTGTGCTTCAGTGGACTGTCATTCAGAGCACTGGTTTGGGAGACAGATTCACCAACTGATTCCTGATCAATCAGCCAGGAGTGAAGACAAAGGCTTCAAAGGCATGCATTTGGGTTCCTGGGTGAGAGGTCCTGGTATCAAATGGTGAAGTTGATCCTGTCCAAGTCATAGCACCACAACTGTTCAAGATAACCAGAGCTGTGTGTGTGTGGACAGTCATTAACTCATAGGCGTCTCTTTGCAACCAAATGTACTGCAGCACATTAGGCTTTCTTATCATTCACTATCTTCTAGAGTTTGCTCAAATTAATGTCCATTGAGTCAGTGATGCTATCTAACCATCTCATCCTTTGCCACACTGTTCTCCCCCTAGACCATGATAAAAACAGATATTATTTAGCAACTACTGTATTTGGCAAAAAGAAATCTCAATATAGAATTTAGTTCAATCCAAATACAACATGGGAAAGAAAGGAATGGGATAGGACTCAGTGGGTGGTGAATTTCTAAGAGGAATTATCAGAGTAGGGGTGAGGATTCTGTTTAAACAAGATTCTTATTAAAGTATAAATGTTGTCAGATATCACCTGAGGTATGGTATGCATGAAGAATTTCATCAGGTAAGCTATCAAGGGTGGGGTTTCTGGCTAAACTGTCCTAAGGAGGATTCGGGCTAAAATTGGGCCATGTAGGTCCAACAAGAATGAAAGGCCAAGGTCTAGGCCTAGAGGTCTTAGAGGAGCCTACCTAAAATTAAGTTATGGAGGGATCTTGTTCTTTCTCTAGTACCATTTTGAAAAATGTCTTATTCTCATAAACATCTTAATCAAATAATAGAATACGCATGCATAGGAAGGATTCAGTTCAGTTCAGTTCAGTCGCTCAGTCGTGTCTGACTCTTTGCAACCCCATGAATCGCAGCACGCTAGCCCTCCCTGTCCATCATCAACTCCCGGAGTTTACCCAAACACATGTCCATCAAGTCCGTGATGCCATCCAGCCATCTCATCCTCGGTCATCCCCTTCTCCTCCTGTCCCCAATCCCTCCCAGCATCAGGGTCTTTTCCAATGAGTCAACTCTTCACATGAGGTGGCCAAAGTACTGGAGTTTCAGCTTCAACATGAGTCCTTCCAATGAACACCCAGAACTGGTCTCCTTTAGGATGGACTGGTTGGATTTCCTTGAAGTCCAAGGGACTCTCAAGAGTCTTCTCCAACACCACAGTTCAAAAGCACCAGTTCTTTGGCACTCAACTTTCTTTGCTGGGGACCAGCCCTGGTGGATCCAGGGATATTCAAAGGGGGGACAGAGCGGGTGGATAGGACAGGATAGGAGAGAACAGGATAGCTCAGGATAGAATAGTATAGTAGGAAATTAGTGGAACAAAAGAAGGCTGAATAACTTGGTTTACGTGGAAAGCCAATAAAACCTCTAGACAAGGGGTTTGCACCATCTACGTTAGGCCACCGTCGTCCGTTTGAATATCGGAGAGTGCCCAGCCCTGGGCTATCTCTCCTACAGATCTTAGCAGCCGGGACAGGTAAGTAGACATGGCGAGCCTCCGCGCCCCAGATGGGAATTCAGCCGAAAAGGGGGAGAAAAAGAAAAGAAAGACTTGGGGAAGCCCAGCGTTGGTGTAAGGCTCCAAAGGGGGAAAAAAAGGGCCATTTATTTTTCAAACAGCTTATATACCCCAAGTTGTACATAATGGAATATGCAGAGTTATACAGGGGCAGCAGTCCTGACCCTCATTGAGACAAGGCTTTCTTTTTTGCATACTCTCCCGTTACAAAAGGTCTCAGGCAGTTACAAACAGGCCAAGAGGCCTGTTAACATTTCTATGGCTCTCATCTGATGAGGTTTTGTTAACCAGAAGACTCATTTGTGTTAATCTTTCCAAAGTCTGAATGCCACTCTCAGAAAACACTAAATAAAAATATAGCAATTTGTAATAAAAGGAAGTACAGTGATTTATAGCAAAAGTCTAGTATTGCTAACAAGAAAACTACTAGATATCCTTTTCCATATCCCATTTGTCACCCCCCCCCCTTTCCCTTTCTATTCTCTACTCAACTTTGTGAATCTCACTGGATGTTCTGGGCTGTGGAGAACACTTAAGGAACTGATTACTGGCTATATCAATCTCCTCCCTTTTGACTCCCCATCTTCTACTCCTGATCACCTCCATCTCCCTCCTCCTTCTTCTCTTCTTTATGTAACTCCATGAATCTCTCTGGGTGTTCCAGACCATGGAGAGCACATAAGAAACTGATTACTGGCTAGACGGCTCTCTCCCCTTTTGTTTCCCCCTCTTCTCCTCCTGGTCACCTCTATCTCCCTACTCCTTCTTCTCTTCTCCATTAACTCTGTAAATCTCTCTGGATGACCTTCATTGTGCAGAACTGTTTCACCATTAACCTATATGCTGTATAGATGGAAAAGTCTTAAGGCTACTGTAAGTATAAGACTGAAAGCGAGAGGCAGGAGGCTTAACTCTAAAACTTGAGAACATTAGAGAATTCCTGATTTCAGGGAACATTAATTGACAAGAGTTCATCCAAAAGCTTCCATATTTACACTGAAAACAATCTCCACCCAAGAGCCAAAAAGTTCCTGAAAAAGACATACCATGCTAATTCTCCAGCAAAGCAGGAACACAGCTATGAGCATTAAAAGACAGGCTGTCCAAAGCCATGCCAAACTCATAGACACCCTGACACTCACTATAGGACACTTCATTGCACTACAGAGAGAAGAGATCCAGCCCTATCCACAAGAACACAGATGCAAGCTCCCCTAACCAGGAAATCTTGACAAGCAACTAGTCCAGTCCCACTACAGGGAGCAGGCTCCACAAAAAAAAAGAGGAATTACCTACAGAAAGGACACCCCAAACACAGCAATCTAAACAAAATGAAAAGGCAGAGAAATATTCAGGAAGTAAAGGAACATGATAAATACCAATCAAACCAAATAAAAGAGGAGGAGATAGGGAGTCTACCTGAAAAAGAATAATGATAATAAATATGACAAACTCTTCAAAACTAAAGTGAGCTACAATAAATAGACTAGAGACAAGGATTGAAAAGATGCAAGAAATGTTTAACAAGGACCTAGTCGAAATAAAGAAAAGTCAATCCATAATGAATAATCCAATAACTGAGATCAAAGGCACTCTAGAAGGAAACAACAATAACATAGCTAAGGCAGAAGATGGGATAAGTGAGGTGGAAGATAGAATGGTGGAAATAAATGAAGTAGAGAGGGAAAAAGAAAAAAAAATTAAAAATTAACACAACCTCAAAGACCTCTCAGAAACTGTTAAATGTCCCAATGTTTGAATCATAGGAGTCCCAGAAGAAGAAGACAGGAGCAAATACTTGAGGAGATAATAGTTGAAAATGTTAGACCTCCCGGTCTTTGCCCAGGACCCGTCGTCACCAAGATCACCGAGACTCGGACTCGATGCAATTAGCAAGAGGATTTATTAAGCCGACGCACCGGGGTTCAATCTCCACCCGAGGAGATGAACCCCGAACAATTGTTACAGAGCAGTTTATAAGCAAAAAATCATAAACAGGTGCAGTTGAGATGGAGTGTTTTGATTGGTTTACAAACTGTGGCCTTTCCGGGGATAGGTTCATTCGTTATTAGGCCTAAATAGCTAACTAACCTACAATTATGCTGCTTTAGTTGAATGGCCCGAGGCAATCAACTTTTAGCTTGACTCTTGGGGGCTGTATTCTTAAGATGCAAGTATGATCCCCCTCTGTGTTTTTCTTTCCTCTTAAGACAATAGCCCTGATTTAAGATTAACAAAGAGCCCGTGGGTGCAGGTCTGTTTCTTTAGAGCCCCTAATAAATTTTTAACCTTTCTCCTTGTTCCCTGGAATGCTCCCGAAGAAGTCAGAAGACACTGTTCTCATACCTATGTCCCTAGTGGCGCCTCTCATGGTAGACTGATTACAGGCTAGGGAACAAATCAGGGCTAGAAACAATTTTTACAACCTCAGGTTGGCCTTTCCGGGGATAGGTTCATTCGTTATTAGGCCTAAATAGCTAACTAACCTACAATTATGCTGCTTTAGTTGAATGGCCCGAGGCAATCAACTTTTAGCTTGACTCCTGGGGGCTGTATTCTTAAGATGCAAGTATGATCCCCCTCTGTGTTTTTCTTTCCTCTTAAGACAATAGCCCTGATTTAAGATTAACAAAGAGCCCGTGGGTGCAGGTCTGTTTCTTTAGAGCCCCTAATAAATTTTTAACCTTTCTCCTTGTTCCCTGGAATGCTCCCGAAGAAGTCAGAAGACACTGTTCTCATACCTATGTCCCTAGTGGCGCCTCTCATGGTAGACTGATTACAGGCTAGGGAACAAATCAGGGCTAGAAACAATTTTTACAACCTCAGGCTGCTCAGACTGGTCTCCACACAATCACCATCTGCAGTGATTTTGGAATCCCCCAAAATAAAATCTGCCACCATTGCCACTGTTTCCCCATCTATTTGCCGTGAAGTGATGGGACCGGATGCTATGATCTTTGCTTTCTGAATGTTGAGCTTTAAGCCAACTTTTTCACTCTCCTCTTTGCAAAGACCAATTAACAGCCCTCAACATTCTCCCTGTTCTTATTCCTACTGCAAGCAAAACAACTCTTTATAACACTACTCATTGAGGAAAGAAACATACAGAAAAGAGAAAAATATGGTAATTGTTATAACACAGAAACTTTATGATATAGAACCATTACAACCTAGAATCATCAAGCTTGAAAAATGATTAACTTGAAGGATTTACAGTGTCAGACATGAAGGTTCATTATAAACTGTAGCCCAGAAAGAGAACCACTTATATATGGTAAACTGAATAATGACAAAACTGTCATTGTGATGCAGTGAGTGAGAAAATGGATATTTTTTCAATATGTGGTGATGGGATCATTTGAATATTTATATGGGAAAAACATTCCTGTTCAAGTTCCAGTGTATCATAAATATAAAATGTGAATGTGCAAAGTGTACAGTGTCCTGTATATATCTTGTACTTTGAAATGAGCTTACAAAAAGTTTTAACAGGAGTGGAACTTTTCAGTTAAGGACTTCTGGTATTGAAATCTCACTTAGCCTAATTGCTTATAATTAGAATCTTAGGGCAGTAATAATTTGTATAATAATTAAATATTTTCCAGAACATCATACTTAAGAGGTAATTATTTTGGCTTTCTATATATTGTTAAAGTAGTCATATTATTGTAACTTAAACATCTAAATAATTTGGCTCTAATTCTCTACTATTTCTTCTCCAAAGTCAGTTTAGGTGCATTCATTTTCTGGGTCTACTTCTGAGTTTCCACTGATATTCTGGGAGTCATAGTTCAAATGATTGAAGTGCATGTAGACACTGTATGGGCAAATATTTGCTGTATGGCTTAGGGAACTCAGACAGGGGCTTGTATCAACCTAGAGGGATGGGATAGGGAGGGAGCTTCAAAAAGGAAGGATATATGTATACCTATGACTGATTCATATTGAGGTGTGACAGAAAACAGTAAAAATTCTGTATAGCAATTATCCTTCAATAAAAAACAAGTTAATTAAAATAAAATAAGAGGCCTTATTCTCCCTGTTGAAACAGAGAAGATGCGTTACATTCTCACTTTTCTGAGAGGATTTACTTTAGAAAACTTAACAATTTACTTTTTTTTGTTGTTGTAATTTCTTTGAAATGCATTCAGATACCTTTAAAACCTTTAAGGACAAGCCTTAGAGCATTGTAACCCAGAAATGTCTTTATCAAGAACCTGAGAAATATGTCTTCAAAAGGAAATCAAGGAACATACTGCCCTTACCTCTCTATTTCTATCATAGGGTTGTAAACTAGACTTGTGGGCACTTTACTCCAAAACTATCTCCTGTCAAACAGATAAGAGTTTATGTTTCCTTTGGAGAAATCCAATAAACTAACACAGACTGCCATCCAATTACTAGCTGAATTTAAGATGAATTATGTGTGGTGGGTGATGTTGGCAAATCCTCTCACTTGAGGACTAGATATTGTTTATCTTGAAAACAAGTAGATGATGGGTATATACTTGACTATTTAAAGGGTGAGGTGACTTTTTGTCTTTGCAATCTCCTTAGCAGATTGCCTCTGATAGGCATCACCTCCTGGTTCAATGTTTACTCAATAATGAAACTGTTTCTTTCTCTTCTAGTTTTGTGGAAGTTATCAGGGATAATAAATTTAGTTCTGAGATGGCTGGATGGCATCATGGACTCAATGGACGTGAGTCTGAGAGAACTCCGGGAGTTGGTGATGGACAGGGAGGCCTGGCATGCTGCGATTCATGGGGTCGCAAAGAGTCGGACACGACTGAGCGACTGAACTGAACTGAACTGTATTTCCCCAACAACACATTTAAATCATATAATTCCTTTGATAACCATTTCTTCTTTAAGTTACATATTTTACATCAATGTGAAAGCATTTTGAGGTTTTTCTTGGGGGAAAAGAAAATATCAGTCTAATATCCATGGTCAAACAGTGAACATATGCTGAAGTTACAGCACGTAACTTTTTCAAGTATATCACTTTGAAGGATACAGGGAATATTGTATACATAATTGTTGTTTTCACTATATTCTATGAGATTTCTAATTCTCTTCTACCTTATGGGTTTTTGAATTACACGATATAAAAGATTACTATCAAAAACATCATAACATGATACTCAGGTAGAAAAAGACAAAATTTGCTTTCATATAGAAAGAATTATGTTGTTTTGAAAAAATATTATTTTCAGGATTATGAGTTGCTTTTTCAAATAAACTTTTATTTTAAAATAGTTTGCCTTACCAAAAAAAATATTATAATACAGTGAGTGCCCATATAATACGCACCTAGTTTCCTCCATTACTATATAACTCTATGATACATGTGTCACAATTAATGTACCAACATCAATACATTATTTTTAAGTCTGCACTTTATTCAGACATTCTTAGATTTTATTTAATGTACTTTTTCTGATTTAGAATACCATAAAAACTTTAATTACTATGTTATCTTTGGTATCTCTTGGCTATGGCAATGAATTAGTTTGTGACGCTTTTTTGTTTTTAAAAGGAATAGAAATATAGAATTGTTTTAATTTTGTTCTTGTAAAGAAAAAAAAAAGTAAATTCCCATACTGTTACATCATTCTGGGCTGAAATCTTGTGTCCCCCAAGAAATTCATCTGTTGCAGCCCAACACCTAATGTGATGTGGGGACTATTTAGAAGTGGGTGGGGCTTTTGTGAGGTAATTAAGTTTGGAGGATGTCAGCATGGGTAGAGCCCTCATGATGGGATTGGTACCATTTTAAGGAGATTAAGAGCCCTGAGCTCTCTCCCTCCATGTGAGGAGGACACAGTGAAAACACCATCTATGAAACTGGAAGAGGAGTCTCATCAGGCACTAAATCTGCTGGCACCTGGACACCTCAGCCTCTAGACTGTGAGAAATAAATGTTATTTAAGCCACCTAGCCTATGACACCTTTGTTACAGCAGCCCTGATGAAAATAACCATCCATTCTCTTTTTATGTGGCATTCTAAATTGTATTTACTCCATTGAACAAATTGTTATTTTTTAAAAATGGCATCTGCTGATACTATCAAATAAATTTACAATACTAGATTTTAAAAACTTGTTCATTATAGATACTCAATATATATTAAATAACCACAAAAATACAAAAATTGAGATTAAACTGTTTTATACTGGTATAAATATGATTCTAGTAAGGCAAGATAATTTTGTACTCTTTCACGTAGTAGTAATTAAATTCATAAAATTATTATTTTAGATGTGCAAATTCCAAGCCAAGTTGACTTATAATGACTTGCATAATTATGAGCACTGTTTCATTGCAACCTTCTAATTACTTCTGTCAATAGAAATGTGGTTACTGAAGTGTGTTTTTTTTTTCTTCATTCTCTACCCAGATCTTTATATTATTATCCCCAATAGATAAAATGCTTGCTGAACAAAGGGTAATCTTGAAATATTCTTCTGGTAAACAATTTTAAAATATTTTAGAATTTTACTTGAAGGCTTTATGCCTAGTGAAATACAATTAGGGTCAATGTTTGTTTCATAATATTTCCTTTGAGAATACAACACTCTTACTGTTAGAATTCTTAGAGATGGAGCTTACCATTACATTCTTGATATGTTTGCACTTGCAGGTAGGCACTAATTTTGGCCAAGAGGCTGTGAGTAAAAAGGATGGATATATATATATATATATATATATATATATAGAGAGAGAGAGAATACTGTTCACTAATTTGTCTGCTAGTATGTGGCTCTACTGGAGAGGCATTTCATAGATTTTGGAAAATAATTATGTATTTTCAAAAACTATAGTTTGTGCTATTACCTGTCTCTACCAGTTAGACATAACAGATTTTAGAAAGTAATTGCATGTTTTCCAAACTAAAATTTACCTGTGTTATGGGAATAAAACAAACTTGTATGCTATGGCTTTGTGACAACAATTTAACCAAGAGATCATAGTCATATAACAGAATGTAGTCTTATTTTTTGCTAGGATAAAGTCAGATGTGGGTTTGCAGCTTTATTCCTCCTTGAGGATACTCCATCTGTAACACGTGGCTTTGAAGGCCTGTTCTAGGAAATAAGGGCATTATACAACAGGGATCTCAGTCAGTAACTGCCACAACACATGCAAGTGATATGTATCAAGTCCACTCACAGACATGTTTCATATTTGAGGGCCTTACTTAGGACATTAATGCTAATCATAAAAGCAAGTTATCATTACCAAGTCCAAACTCATACTGCCTCCCACACAACAGACCAATAATAGAGAGATAAGCTACTAGGGCAAGGAAGAGTGATTTTGTTTAGAAAGCCAGCATATCAAGAAGATGGATCCATCTCCTTGGATCCATCCCAAAGATGGACCCACAGATCCCAAAGATCCAACTTCACTCAGTTAGAATTCAGGCTTTTACACTTAAAAAGAAAAGGAGTAATCTCCAGGCAAGAATACTGGAGTGGGTTTCCATTTCCTTCTCCAATGCATGAAAGTGAAAAATGAAAATGAAGTCGCTCAGTTGTGTCTGACTCTTAGCGACTCCAGGGACTACAGCCTACCAGGCTCCTATGCCCATGGGATTTTCCAGGCAAGAGTACTGGAGTGGGGTGCCATTGCCTTCTCTGAAAGTTAAGACCAGACTCCAGAAAAGTGAAAGTGAAAGTCACTTAGCCATGTCCAACTCTTTGTGACCCCATGGGCTATACAGTCCATGGAATTCTCCAGGCCAGAATATTGAAGTGGGTAGTCTTTACCTTTACTCCAGGGAATCGTCCCAACCAGGGATCGAACCTAGGCCTCTCACATTGCAGGCAGATTCTCTACCAGCTGAGTTATCAGGGAAATCTAGACTCCAGATGAGATGTGTTAATATTTTTCTGCTTGTAGCCTGGTCAGGATGTTTCTTATACTAAACAAAGGTATTTGAGCTTAAGCTTACCACCTGGAAAGTAGGAGTCCCAGAGATGGGCAGTTATGTATAATTTAAACTTGTAAACAACATCCCTTTGTGGTTAACTTGTAATAGAATACAAAGTTTCTTCCCTAATATTATGGGAGACCTTGATAGTGAATATTTACACTGAAGAGAAAGCCTGCTGCTGCTGCTAAGTCGCGTCAGTCATGTCCGACTCTGTGAGACCCCATAGACGGCAGCTCATCAGGCTTCCCCATCCCTGGGATTCTCCAGGTAAGAACACTGGAGTGGGTTGCCATTTCCTGAAGAGAAAGTCTAGTGGGGTCATTTAGACCATTAGCTCAACAGTTAGACTGAGCAGGTTAAAATACCTATACTATCAACTCTGCCTATTCCTTTGTGGTCTCTTGAACAATAGTTTACCTCAGTTTCTTCATATATAATAACACCCAATTAATATTACCATTCTAAAAATACACTATTGAGATTGACCATAGCACTGTGCATGGAGGCAATAACCATTTATTTAATGAGTGTTAGATACACATTTATTGGGCTTCTGCAATGGCTCAGTGGTAAAAAATCCTCCCGCCAATGCAAGTAAAATTCTAAAATATTTTAAAACTATTTACTAGAAGAATATTTCAGGTGAAAACCCACCTCAGTGCTTTTCTAGCTGAAGATTACATTATTATCCCCAATAGATAAAATGCTTGCTGAACAAAGGGTAATCTTTAGCTCCGTCTGCAATATCCCCTGGAGAAGGAACTGGCAACCTACTCCAGTGTACTTCCTGAGGAATCCCACGGACAGAGGGGCCTGGAGGACAACAGTCCATGGGGTCGCAAGAGTTGGATGTGATTTAGAGACTAAACTAAACTATAGAAGTAATAAATGGGTGGTGGTTGTTTAGTCGCTAAGTTGCATCCAACTCTTGGTGAACACGTTAACTCATTACAATGGTCCAAAATCAAATAAACATTTAAAATTTCTGTCTATGGATGGCAAAAAGTTGTTTAGAAACTTAAATTTTAAAAATAATTTGAAGTTACTTCACTTATTCACTCAGTCATTACTTAACCGAGAGCCTAACTCTTTGCCAGGTGCTCTCACGGCCAAAGGGACCTTGTGAAATAAAATAAACAAGGTATATTACAACACTAGAGGAGGTGGAGGGGGAGAAATTAAATAGCTCAAAGAAATGGCCCCAGTGAAAAGGGGACTTGATCTGATCTGACGCACACTGCATCACAACTAGGCTTCAGGAGGACTCATGCGTCAAAGTGTGAATTTATGAAGCTGGGAAAAGAGTCGCTTAGGTTGGACTTACCCTCCTCAGTCCTGTCTGAAGGTCAACTCTGCCAGGCTCAGTGGCAGGTTACCTGGGCTTCCTTTGAAGAAAGGACAGAGACTTTGGGCATTCCTGGTTCGCTTCTCCGTCAAATCAGCCTCCCGCAGGAGAGACACACCCACGGCTCCCAAAGGCGGCCCACGCGCAGCTGACCACATGACCACGAGGGAGGTGGGCTGGCCCGGTCCACACGGCTCTTCCAAGCTCAGCAGAGGGCTGCAGGGCGAGGGGAAGGCTGCTCCACCTGCTGGCCTAGGACAGATGGGCCCAGGCCGACGCACCTTTTACCAAAGTCTCTGGGGAGCCATGCGGGGTTTATGCGGAGCAGCTGGCTGCCTGCGCCTGTGAGAGATGGACACAGCACTGTGGGGACGGCAGGTTCAGAGCTCACCTGCCTCTCCCCAGAGCCAGGTGTGGTCCAGGCAGGCTCGGTGGCTGAGCCCTGCTTGCAGCGGTGGTCCTCTAGAACTGGTAGACCATTCTCAGCACCACTTTCTGGCTGACCCTGAGGCAGCCTCTGAAGCCAGCGATCCTTAGCTTCTCTTACCGAAAGTTGGCTTTGGGTCCCTAGTTGTGCTTCCTCCATCCTGACTGTGAGAGCTTCCAGAGGTCACGGTCTATCAGCTGCACCATCCCAGCATCTTTATCCCAGATCACGAAGTCCTACGTCAGCATTCCACCAGGAAGGGCAAGGCCTGGTCATAAAAGTCAACTCCTAGGACGCCAGGGCTCAGGCAGTGTTGGGGTAGTAGATGAAACATGTTTTCTGCTGGCTGTGGTGCCAGGGAAGGGTCACCTCTGTGCTACCCCTGGACTACACAGGTCTCGATGCCCTTGAACTGCATTCCCGAAGGACCTTCAGTTCAAAGCCACCAGTGCAGCAATTAGGACAACACTATGAGGAACATTTACAAGCAGAGGAAAGAGTAAGTACAAAAACCCTAAGGGGAGAATGAGATTACTATCTGCAGGTACAGAATGGCAATCAGTGTGGCCAGACCATAGGGAGTCAAGAGAACAATAGAACAGAAAATCAGGCAAGGACCAGATTATGTAATATTTTACAGACCACAGTAAAGAATTTGCATTATCTTTTGGTTGGTTTGGGAAGCTGTTGGAGGGTTTAAAGCCAGTAGGGAATATGCTCCTAGTGGCTCCCTGCTGTGGATAATGTGCTGTGTGTGTGTGAGTGTGTATGGAGGGCAGGGGTCAAGTGTAGAATAAGCTTATCTGTCGGGAGCCAGCGTGAGGAATCCCACCCGTGACAGGGTCACGTGGCAAACTCAGATGGCAGGGCAATTTGAGTCATCGGATTTCTCCCTGGTTTTTCCTGAACATGTGCCCCCCAAAATAAGAATTTGTCTGTTTTCCCATTTCAGCCCAACCCCCCTTTTGATAGCGCTCCAGCCTGCCTAACAGGTTCCCCTAATTTTCTGCAAGCTTGTAAATTGCTCACAACCTCCCAAATGTGGAAGGCACAAAAGCCTCAAAGTATCTTAAAGTTTCAGAGTCTTTTCAAATTTATATTGGTGACAGGATTTCACGGTTGACTCAATGATTGCTGCCAGACCTCCTTATTTCTTATCTCTCAGGCACCCGGGAAGATGTAATCTATATAAATGGGATATGGAATAGTTTTGATATTAGCAATACTGAACTTTTGAGTAAATTACTTTTCCTTTGCTATAAATCACTGTACTTTCTTTTATTACAAACTGCTGTATTTTTATTTATGTTTTCTGAGAGTGGCATTCAGACTTTGGAAAGATTAACACAAATGAGTCTTCTGGTTAACAAAAACTTCATCAGAAGAGAGCCATAGAAATGTTAATAGGCCTCTTGGCCAGAAGATAGTGTAAACCACCTGAGACTTTTGTAACAGGAGAGTATGCAAAAAAGAAAGCCTTGTCTCAATGAGGGTCGGGACTGCTACTTCTGCGTAACTCTGCATATTCTATTATGTATAATTTGGGGTATATAAGTTGATTCTAAACAATAAACTCTCTCTTGGAGCCTTACGCTGACGTAAGATTTCCCCTTTTTTCCCCTTTTTCCCCCTTTCCTTTTTTCCCTTCCCCCCCCTTTTTTCCCTTCTCCCCTGGGCCTCCCCCGTGTCTCCTATTTTCTCTAATTTCTGGCTGAATTCCCATCTGGGGCACGAAGGCTCGTCATGTTTGCTTAACTGTCCCGGCTGCTAAGATCCGTAAAAGAGAGAGCCCAGGGCGGGGCACTCTCCGATATTCAAACGAACACCGGTGGCCTAAGGTAGATGGTGCAAACCTCTTGTCTCAAGGTTTTATTGGCTCTCCACATAAACCAAGTTATTCAGGCTTCTTTTCTCCATCTTAAATCTCCTACTATACTATTTCTTCCTAATCTATTTTTATATTTCTAAATGAGTAAGTTTTTCCTCGCCGACGCCGTTCCCCCCTTCAAATTCCCTGGATCCACTGGGGCTGGACCCCGGCACTTATCTGTAAGATGGGATCAAGATATTACCTACCTACCTCGGAAAATTGTTGGCAGCTGGAGTGATCACAGAGAAGCAAAAGTAAGGACATGATACTTCTCTGCTCAGAATACTCAGATCCCTTCCATCAGATTCAAAGGCCTTGCATGGGCCCCAAAGCCCTAAATTATTCAGCTACTATTTCCTATCTAACCAAACCACGTGCTTCCCTACCCCTGTATCATTTCCACTGTTTCAAACACAGTAGGCATGTAACTGATTTAGGGTCACTACTGTCTGGCCTAACTTCCCAGAGTGTGGTTCATTGATTACTTCCTTCCCGTCTTTGAGTGAATCACCTCAAAGAAGACTTTCTCTAACCATACTATTTAACTATTTATAATTACAACTGCCCATTCCCCATCATCCTGTCATTCTTTACTTCTGCCCTGCTTTCCATTCCTCTGTAAAGTTATTGATAGATTACTGTTAGATTACATATTTTACTGATTTGTCTGTGAGTGTATATTTGCACATGCATATGCTGGGTGTGTGTCTACAATCTCCAATTTAAGATTCATGAAAGCAAGATGATTCCTTTGTTCTCTGAGTCATAGAATCCCTCTACTATCTCCTGGCATATTTTAAGTGTGCAATATATGTGTGTTGAATGAATACTTGATGAATAAATAAAGGGATCATCCTAGAAAGAAATCAGTTTGAATCATTAGGTACTAAAGTTTTACTTTAAACAGATATCATCCTTATACTTTATATTTTGAGAATTTTTTTCTATTTTTATAATTTCTATTTCTTTTCTGTTTTTTTTTTTAGTTAAAATATCTATAATAGTCATATACAAGAAAAAAAATCTGAAAATGATGTGACCTGATGAGTTTGTATTGTAATGATTTTCTTTGAGTCTTTATAAAATATGACCATATAAAAATGAAAGAATAGGAGAAATTTTTTTCACTTATTTTTGTGTGTGTTATTTGATGTATAATTTGTTTTCTATAATTAAAAATTATTATGTTTTATGAATTGTACAAAGCATGTACATAAGAAAAATAGACAATATATTCAGATTGACTGGCAGAGCAGTGTTCTTTTCAGAGTCGTTTCGAAGAGGACAGATAATAGCTTATTACAAAAGCTGACTACCTTCCATTGTGGGAAATTTAATTAATTAATAGTGTTTTGGCTAAATATAAATTTAATTATTTTTACTTCATGTGAGTCTATAATTATCTCATGATAAAATGATTTTAAAATTAATTTTACCTAATTTTATTTTTACTTAGCCATTTAGTAAATATTTTTTTAGCGCTATTGTGTTTCCCACATATGTCACAAGTGTCCAAAATAAGTATGGTGTTTGAAACCTGAAAAAACAAAAACAATGTCTGTGTTCCCATGAAGAGTTTATAAGAATTCTAGAAGAAAATTAAGTAGAATAAAATGTAAGATATCAGTAGGTGGTAACATTTTTGGTATGATGATGATGAAAATTATCTCTTAGGTGAAAATAGTTTAAAACAGAGGGAGTGTGCATCTCAAATATCTGAGGGAGAATATTTCAGGAAGAGAAGCTGTCAACTGCAGGTCTAGAAAGCTGCAGACAATGGTTTTGGAGTCTGGGGCTGGAGACATAGCTTCTGTCAACAAATGTGTATGAATCGTTCCCACTCTTTCATTTCATCTGTGTCTTTGGGACTTTTGACAACAAAACAAGCTAAAAAAATACAAGAGTGCATAGAAGGTAGAAATTTACTGTTTCATGATATGGAGCTTATTGGGTATAGTCCTGTAGTGATGTGAGGTAGAGAAGCTCTACAGACAGCAATGGAGAGATTCAGCATTTCTACCTTATTACACATTCCTCATAGTTGCCTTCCTTCTATTTGTAATGGGAAAACAGGTTTCTTTCTGCATAATAATTATAGATATATTTTTGACAACTGGTTCATGGTATAATTTATTTCAGAGCAAATTGAACAAACCTGGCTCCCTCAACCTCACTTTCTATCTGGTTACAGTCCTCTCTTTTCAGTTGCATAGTCCACTTTTTGCCTCTGCTTTACTTCCATATTCTGTGATTTCATTCCTCTATTGCCTTGCATATGTCTGTTCTTACACACATAGGTATAAACATACTCTTATATGAATGCTGCTTTTCATATGAATTTGCATTTCATACTGCATTTCAGCTTGGTTTGAGCATGTCAAAAGCAATAATCATATATTTTCATCTTTTTATGACTGGTAAAATACAATACACTTGACACTTAAGAGTGTAGTAAATATTTGTTACATGAAGTAATGTTGTTAAGTTGAATACACTAAATGCTTGAAGCAAGCAAGTAACTCCCAGAAACTGGGTTGTTCCTTTTGCACTAAAAGTTAAAACATGTGAATGACAATGATTGTGTGTGTGCATGCGTGCTCAGTTGTGTCCAACTCTTTGATACCCCATGGATTGTGGCCTACCAGGCTCCCCTGTCTGTGGAATTTTCCAGGCAAGACTACTAGAATGGGTTGTCATTTCCTTCTCCAGGGGATCTTGGAGGAACTGAACCTATATCTCTTGTTTCTCCTGCATTGGCAGATAGGTTCTTTGCCAGCTGAGCCACTGGGGAAGACTGGCAATGATAAAAATCATGTTTATACTTTGTTCTGCCTATCTTTGTGCCAGCTAATTGATAAAAGGGCGCATTATCCCCTTTAGTCCTTATACCAACCTTAGAATGTGGATACTATTATCATTCCCATTTTACAGATAAGAAAACTTAGCCATAGAAAAGGTAAGCAACTTACTCATCTTCATTCATTAAAAAAAAAAGATAACTTAGATCATATAACACCTGATTCCATAATTTATGTTTATAAACTTTTGCTGCAAAATAGAGTGGAAGATTTTGCTTACAATAGCAAAATCCCTATTTTAACCTACTTAGAAACACTTATAAAGCAAAAATGGTTTCAAGTAGAGCTAGATTCAGTGAAAAAATATTAGGTAGCCTCTATATCCCATTGTTAATGTCCACTTGCTCCATCTCAGGCAGATTTTTTCTTTATACCGTATATTGAGCTCCTAGCAGCTTTAGCCTATATTCTATATTCATGATCCCTTAGCAACATCAGTTATAAAAGGGACATGATCTTTTCTAAGGATTTCCTTTTGTATCACAAACTAGACTTCATACATAGATACATATGTATATACACTTCAACCCTAAAGAAAATCAGTCCTGAATATTCATTGGAAAGACTGATGCCGAAGCTGAAGCTCGAAAACTTTGGCCACCTGATGCGAAGAACTGACTTATTGGAAAAGACTCTGATTCTGGGAAAGATTAAAGGCAAGAGA
This sequence comes from Aepyceros melampus, assembly GCA_006408695.1. Classification (NCBI taxonomy): domain Eukaryota; kingdom Metazoa; phylum Chordata; class Mammalia; order Artiodactyla; family Bovidae; genus Aepyceros; species Aepyceros melampus. The sequence continues at coordinate 238,796 of SJXQ01012872.1, forward strand.
AGGGACGACTGAGGATGAGATGGCTGGATGGCATCATGGACTCAATGGACATGAGTATGAGTGAACTCTGGGAGTTGGTGATGGCCAGGGAGGCCTGGCGTGCTGCAATTCATGGGGTCGCAGAGAGTCGGACATGGCTGAGCGACTGAACTGAGCTGAACTGAACTGATGGCCTTATTGTTGCCCTTTGTCTGATTTATCTAGTCTATTATTGAGCCCTCAAAAGGGCTCAATTGAACTGAAAAGTTGAATTATTGTTTTCTTCAGTGCTGTGATTTCTATTTGGTATTTTCAAAATAATTTCTTTTTGTTGAAGTTCTTATTTTGTTCATACATTGCTCTTCTTAACTCAGTGAGCATATTTATGACTGATATTTTGAACTCTCTGTCAGTTAAATGACTTATTTCTGTTTCATTAAGATCTGTTTCTGAAGATTTATCTTGTTCTTTTTTGAGGGGAACATGCTTTCTTGTGTCTTCATTTTCCTTGACTTTCTGTTGGTTTCTGTCCAATAGATAAAACAATGTTAGTCTTGTTGGACTGCGGGGCGGGGGGGTGCTGGTTCTCATGTAGGGGATGAACCTTGTCAGTCAGCTCAACCCAAGTACCTGGTTGATTCTCAGTCCTTTGTCTCAGATGCATTCTGTGTTCTTAGTGGCCACCAGTAGTTGAGGATGTTCCAGGACTTGTCAGTGTCCCAAAGGGAAGAATCACAGTCACTGCCTAGATGCAGACTTATTGGAAATCAGACCCACAGGCAGCAACTAGGATAGTAGGTTTAAATGCTTTCCAAAAGGAACTGGGAGATGAAACTTTTTGCCTGTTCCTTCTGTTCTGAGCTTGAGTGTATAGCCATGGGGGTGGGGGTACACTTGTACCTATTAAGTACTATTTCATTTGCTACTGTCCTGTGGGTTTCATAAATGGAAGCCCCGTTGGCTGTAAGAGCCAATTGATCTGGATATTCATCTGCAAAAGCTGCAGCACAGGTGTGTCACAAACTGCTTCCAGGGAGATACGGTGGAGCCTGCACTATAGGGAGATTGACTCTGCACTATATGCAGACTGACCCCTTTCAAGGAAAGACTGGGAGATGGGTGTTTTTATCTATTCCCTCTCTGCTAAGCCCTGGGGAGATAGCTGGTTAAGAAACCTTTCTTAGTTTGCTATAGTCCTTGAGACTCATGAGTGAAAGCCATGCTAGATATTAGAGCGCAATAATCCAGGCACCTGTCCCCTGAGTGGCTATAAACCTGTTAGGGTTTATAGCAACAGTGTATTTAAACCTTTTCTATCCAATCTGATGTGGATATTTTCTTATTCACCCAAAATGTAGGAGTTGTTCAGTGAGTTTCTTGATTTCTCTCAGAGGTCATTGTTTCATATGTAGCTTTACACTTGATATGTCCATGGGAGGAAAGTTCAGGAACTTTCTATGTCACTATCTTGGTTAACCTTCCTCCAAGAAAACTCTAAAAATACTTTTACCTTTTTAAAAATTAATTTATTTTAATTGAAGGCTAATTACAATGTTATAGTGGTTTTTGCCATACATTTACATGAATCAGCCACGGGTGTACATGTGTCCAATGTTCCTTCTTTACCTGGAATTTCATATTCTCAAATTCTCCTATTTATTCCATCCAATTTTTTCCCCTATTACTTGTTATAGACTCAGTGGTCATTCATTTCAGTGATGTTTTAATTTATATTCTGAGTCTGCTTCTCTTTACCTATTACCCAAATCCTGGTCTAGAGTAGTTTTTCCCACCTGCTTTCTCTTCCCTGGACCTCTTGCTTGACATGGTAGAAAATCTGATATTATTGTTGTTGCTCTTTTTGAAGATTTTTGTTTAGCCAAGAAGAAGACAAGAAGTAGAGGTTTTAAGGAAAAATCCCTGGGCAGTGTTAAGCAATGAGTGAAATGGTTACACTCAAAGTGACTGATTCCCTGTTTTGTGGCTTTTTGTGTTGTGACAGTAATATCCAAGCTTAGTGGATAAAGAAAAGGTAAAGAGAAGTATATTTTATAGAAAAAAGGGGGAATAATTTTTTTAGTATGTAGAAGTTATTGTTGAGAGGATAATGAGTCAAAGATTACTCAGAATCTTTTAGATTGAAGTCAGAACATATAGTGCCCAACAAACAAATCCAAATTTTGTAAGGAGAGATGCTGCTTGAAATAATTATTGCAATGAGGAGGATGGGATAATTGAAATAGAGGGAGTACAATTGGATTAGGGAGAACACTGGACATAAGCTCTGAAAAGGTCTGAAGAGTTATGTAAAGTGGGGCTTTACTGTATAGAAGGGAGTGAAGAAGGCTAGAAGGAACTGAGGATAGGATGAAAGGATGGCATGATAGGATAATAGATCAGGGAATGTTTTAGTCTAACATAAGTCTGTTCTTGGAAGAGTCTATTAGGAAGGGTCTATATGCTGGCTCAGACTGAGGGTGGTAAGAATTCAGGGACCTGGGGAAGGAGAAAATCTTAACCAAAGTTTGGATAATAAACATTTTATTCTGGTTAATCAGTAGGGACCAAACAGTTCAGCTAACTATTTATGAGGTAATACATGGAGATTTGGAGGGTCCATGTCTATCCTTGTCATAGGTACACAAGGGGAGATACCCATGAATCTCATGTAAGTCATACGGGGAAGAGTGGTTCTGTGTAGTAAGCCATTTCCTGGGACACAGGATGTCTTAGTGTGTTCTGTTTTCTAGCATCAAAGGGCTTGGGTAAAGTTCAATATGGCCATTGGAAAAACAGAAGAGAGGGTCTAAATTAGGAAAGAGAGGTGTAGCTTCATCCATTATTAGTAAATTATTTTAGTAAATATGTACTGTAGATGGTTGATAAAATGAAGCTTTGTTGAGAGGAGAGGGTTGAAAACATTGTATCTGAAGCCATTACCCAGGGCTTAAAACAGTTTGTACATTTTTTTGTGAATGAATAAAAAAAAATGGGTAATATTATCTATAGTGAGAAATCATGTCTAGGAATTATCTTATTGATTCAAGAAAGAATTATTATTTTTTGTATATTTGCCGTTTTTGCTTAGATCTTAATAGACATCTCCAAAGGAATTCTCAATTGTAGTCATTCTATACACTAACTCTTCACACTTAAAAAAAATAAGGAATACTGATTCTCCTTAGTATCCCTCAGATCAGTAAAAGGAGCTACTATTCACTAGACTTATGTTATGCACAAAGCCAAGAATTATCCTTGCTTCATTTCTACTCCATATTCAATATGTCAACAAGTACTTGTGAGGCTATCTTCAGATATGTGCTGAATTTGATTATATGTCCTCACTTTTTCTGTAACCATCTGGGTTTAGACCATCATCCAGTGCCAGGAGTACCATAATAACTGTTTAAAAAAAAGACAAAAAAAAAAAAAAAAAAAACTCCAATTTGGTTCCCTTAGACTTTGTTATTCACCTAGCAGCCAGAATGATCTTTTAAGAAGTTTAATCACATCATCCTCTTTTTTAAACCAATTTATGACTTCCCATTGCTCTCAGAATGAAATTAAACCTCTTCTTATGATCTATGAAGCTTTACATAAAAGCTCTCACTTCATAACTGTGAGGCCTATTCTTTTACATTCTTATTCTTGTTCACTAGTTTGGTTCCTAACTGATCTTCAAAATGCCATGTGTTGCAGGAGTATGGGAAATAGTCCTTCTCTTCTCTCCGTCTAATAAATCTTTCTCCAGATTATCTTTTATCCTTTTGTGCATTTCTTTCTCTTATACACAATTATATGCTGATGGTTATTTCAGTATTCACTGAAATTTCCCTTAACCTAATTTATTAATTTTTAAGTGTTTCATCTGTGCCTCATTTTCTCATCTGTAAAATGGAACACAGGGTGCCTACATTAAAGTTGTAATTAAATGCAATAGAAAATTGCATAGGATCTTTTCCAGAACATGATAACATTAACCATTATTGTCATCTTCAACATCACACCTACAAAAAAGCATTTTACTAATTTATATGCATTCTTGAATTTGTCTCCCCTAGAATAGAATGAAGTCCTATGAGGCCAAAGATTTCATCTTTTTCTATCCTTTCAATGAGTCAAATAAAATATCAGGCACACAATGAGGAGTCAGTAAATATTCATTGAATGAATGATTTTTGTGAGAACTGTTGTCTAATCATCCCTTTTATATGTGTGATTTTAGTTTTCAAAAGGCACAGGTATTCTTGTGTCATTCAGGTGGTGGTATTTGTTTTAAGAGAATACAGGTGAAGTCAGGGAGAGAGAAAACCAACAGTGTATCAAAAGGGCAAGGTATCAAAGAGCACTGGAAAATCATTTATCACCATTCAAAACATAAAAGTAGCTCCAGTGACCCATAAGCAGCTCTAATGACCCAGACAGTAGACATAGTAAGCCAGTAATTTTGTTGATGCCTTTGAATCAGACATCTATTGCTTTTTGGTCTAGTAACTTGCCACACTCATGACTCTTTCTTCCTTTGTTTGCTATTATTTCTACTTTTAGTACTTCTTAACTACTTTCTCCTTCTACTGTATTATCTGTTTAGCTTTGCATTTAAATTCTTTGATATAGATGTTATAGTAATATAATGATCTTTTGTGGGAGATGATGACATTTTTGATTGTCTACTTGATAGCCATCACCCACATTTCTTACTGACAGTAGCTTTATTTGGTTTAGACAACAATATTCAGCTGTGTTTATTACTCATCATTGTTTTAGTTCAGTCCTGCAGATCTGATTGCCAATGAAATCAATTGTGAGTAAGAAATTAGGGATTGCCTATTAAAGAGCTTTGAGAAAGGTTTTATTTCCTGAAAAAATTGAAAATGTCATGAGGAAAAATTGCTTTTGCTCCTATTCCCTTCCATTTTTTCTGCATATTTTTGGAACGACATAATGCCTGAAACTATGACAACAATCTTAAACCATGAGGTTTCAAGCCTTAGAATTAAAGACAATATGCTGAAGATGTGGAGGCAAGGCTAAATATAGTTATGTGCTCAATGCTATTCTTAAATGTAATACTTGACTTGGTGCTATTCTTGATTAGTCCTGGAATCACTGATATCCAGACATCTGATTAAGGCACTATCCATTTCCCTGAGGTTGAAGCCTCCTTAAGCTGTCTTTTTTTTTTTTTTTCCAACAGAACAAATCTGATACACCTACACACACACACACACACATGTGTAACCTAAGGGACTGATTTCTCTAGACAGGACACCAAAACATCATGGAATGCCTTTAATATTCTAGAAGAATGTTTCATCTCATGCTTTGTGAACATGATAACGGGGTCATAAGATTCAAAACATGGCCAGTAATGTATAAATGGCTGTTTATAATCTCTCTCTTCTCAAAAGATGACTGTTGGAAGAACAGGGACTTACAGATACCCCTTGTATTTGGTTCTGAGACATTCTGACATATTATTTGCAAAAGTTGAAGAACCAACCTTTTTATGTAACACTCATGATAGATCACAAAACAGCACAAATATCTAATGTACTCCTAGCTGAATATTTGTCCTGTTTTCATACCTCATGTTCCCTTACTCAACTTTATATAGACCTCTAGTGTGAGAAGATGACTCAGAACTTTTGTCTTATAGAAGAAAGGTAGAATGTTTAACATACAGAAATTAAGGAGATACTGAGATTACTGAGTGAAAAATAAAGCTGTGCTGTCTTGCCAAATACTAGAATGCAAACATCAGAACCTAATGTAGGGTGATTAATGGTCAGTGTGTATATACATTTATACATGTATGTTTTTCAACCCCAAAACACCAGTATTCAGCCAGTCATCTATTCTGTATCTAAATACACAAACAGTTCATTAAAGAACTTTAGACTTAGTGGCATGTGAAAAAGACCAGTCACTAGTCTATTCTACTTTTGAATATTTTAAATTGACTTGTTCATATTGTCTACTATACTGAGTTAATTAAATGTTTTACCTCTCCTTCATAAGTAATGATAAGTCACTTAAAGCAAATCTGATTATTCTACTAGATAACCCTTCAGGATATAGTTTTTGTGTATGTCTCAATCAAGTGTAGTACTTCTTTGAAAAGGAAAAAATACTCTCAACTGAATTGAATTATTGCATTTCCAACAATTGTATTTTAAAAGTATGTCAGAAAGTGACATAAAAGTACTAGTCACAGTCATTCATGAAGCCATATTATAAAGAGGCCTATCACATTTCAAACCCTTCGTTTTGTCATTCTTAAAAGTAGTCTTTCCCCAAAAGAGGAGATGGGGGGCCTATCACTAAAATGACATGAATGTCAGATAGTGCTGACAGACGGGACCCATTACCACACTCCCTGTGGTGCTGCAGGCTACAGAGGGTGTGCTGAAAGACCCACAGTGACAGTGACAGTGGAAGACTTTATATGCCCAGGTTTTCTGTATATTTTAAACAAGTAACTGGAAGCATCATGTTATAAAAAGCACTTATTAATCTGTTAAATATTTAGAAGAAAGTGTCATATAAACATATACCACATATGATAACTTGTTAACACATATCCATAATACTTTAGGAAATGGCAAATTCTGGTCATTTATCAAGAATAAGTTTCAAAACTGAAAACTGAAACCATGCAAGTACAGAAAACTCATCTTCCTCTACAAGAGGTACTAAGAAATCTGTTCATTGAATCCATCCTGTTTACTATACCTGTGTTAGAAATAAATTATCCTTAAAATATGTTTTAGCATGTTATGAGATTGAGATATGAGATTATAGACAAGTGAACATACAACTGTACAACTTGATGAACTGCCACAAACTAAAAGCACTCATAATATACATAAAATGCACAAACCTTAAATGTACAACTCAAAGAATTTTTTTATATGGTAGTTTATTTGCGATAACCAACCAGATGGATACACAGAACATTTCCCACACCACTCAAGATTCTTCCTTTTGTTTCCCAATCAGTACATCTTCAAAGCTAACTATTTATTCTGACTTCTATAGTCATAGATTGGAGAAGGAAATGGCACCACACTTGCCACAAGTATTCTTGCCTGGAGAATCCTGTGGACAGAGGAGCCTGGTGGGCTGCTGTCGATGGGGTTATACAGAGTCGGACACAACTGAAGCGACTTAGCATTATAGTTATGGATTGGGGCTTCCCTGGTAGCTCAGCTGGTAAAAAATCCACCTGTAATGCTGGAGACCCCTGTTCATTTTCTGAGTTGGGAAGATTCCCTGGAGAAGGGATAGGCTACCCACTCCAGTGTTCCTGCCTTGAGAATCCCCATGGACAGAGGAGCCTGGTGAGCTATAATCCATGAGGTCGTGAATAGTCGGAGATGACTGAGCGACAGCCCAGCACAGTAGCATAGTCATAATTAGAGTTGCTCCATTCTTTTTTATTTTCTCTCAGTGCTTATGTTTATATTTTTTGTGTTGAGATATCTTCTGTTTACTAATTCTATATTCTGCTTTTAAATTCAAGTGCTTAATTGTATTTTATAGTCTAAAATATCCATTTGGCTTTTTAAATCTGCTTTAATTTTCTATGGAAATTTTCAATGTTCATATTTTTTCAGCTTTTTCCTATTTTTTTAAGTATTAATCATAAGTTAAAGAAAATTTTCCTGTCCAGATTATCCCTGCATTTGCTTCTCTTTTTATCTCTATTTTGATTTTTGGTCAGATTATTAAACTGTTTACATGTATGGTGATTTTTTTAAAATTATGCGGCTAGACAAAGAACCATAGAAGTGGCAAATGATATTTTCCACTAGAGACAATTTTCCTTTGAGGCTGAGGATCTGCTCACTTTGATTAAATCAGAGTTGTGTTGCTATTTTGGTAAGACGCAGCTCACTTTGTTCTTCAGGATGACTCTCCTGGCATTTTTAAAAGTTATATTTATTTATTTTGGCTTCATCATGCAGCATGTAGCATCTTAGTTCCTCAACCAGGAATGGAACCCTCACCCACTGCAGTGGAAGCCTGGAGTCTTAACCAGCAGACCACCAGGGAAGTCTCTCTTCTATTTTTAAGAACTTTCCTGGGTTTCTGACACCTTAGACCTAAGAGACTATAGGAGTTTCAGCTCTGACCATGATGATTTTGTGCTTAGCTTTTTGTCCTCAGTCCCACAAAGCTTCAACTGTGATAAAGGAAATTTTATTTTTCATGGTGGATTTCTTCCTTCTACTGAAACTTTGTCTCCTAAATGCTGTTAGGCAGCTCAGCTCTCTAGTCTCCCTAGCTGTTCCTAGAAGTCATGGTTAGAAGCTGAGCTGAATTTGGGGCTCTGCTTGCTTGCAATCCATCATACCAACTGTACTCAACTGCAAAAACCTCATTGCTTTTTCTTTGCCCCAACAGTAAAGACTTTGCCTGGGCCAAGATAGATCTTCAACCTATGCTTAGAATAGGCAAATAACTCCCTATTTTAAGTTCATCTGGTTTTTGATCAATTCCACAATTCTTCAGTTTTTTTTTAAATAGTTTATTTATTCATTTATTCTTAATTGGAGGATAATTACTTTACAACAGTGTGTTGGTTTCTGTCATACATCAACATGAATACGTAAACATATGTCCCATCCTTCTTGATAAAATAGAGTTTTGAAACTTATTATTTGTCTTTTGAAGCAGTTGCATTGAATATTGACCAGCATGAACTTTTACATTTTTCACCATAATAATAACTTTTTGTATAATTTTTTATACTAAAATAGGTTATCTTTTTGACTCCTCCCTCTTAAGGCTTTATCTATTCAGAGTACTGTTTAAGAAATATAACTTTTTGCTTAAGAACTACATGGGTTTTATTATTTCACTTTATATCAGTGTTATATATTGGTAAATACTCATCAGTTTTAGGGAATACATTTACTAAGAATATCTTATATGTCCAACATTTTATAATGCATGCTTTTCAAGTTATAATATGTAATTGGAATTAACAAGCAGCTTTTGATTTTAGCTATAGAATTTTACAACATAGACAATATGAAATCTTCATAATTGAAAAAATTATTAGGTCTTTTTCATGATGACAGCTTTGATTCTTTATAAAATTAGAGTGAATTATGCTTAGCTTTTTTTAGCAAAAGATAAAATCCATCTTATTTCATCCTTACTCCTTGACTTTTCACTGAATTAAATATTAAAGCTGGTGACACACTAAACTGTGCCATCTGCTATGATGCCAGAATTTCAACATTGTGACAACAATGTCATATCACATATAACGACTGATATATTTGGGGAAAATTAAATAGCATAAAAAGAAATGTTGAAACAATTAGTAAATGTGTTAGTGAAAATTTTTAAAATGTGAAAGGTAAATGGATCTTGGCTTTAAGTATGATACAGTTTTAATTTCTTGATTTTCTCTTCAATGAAAACACAAATGTGTTAACCATGTTTTATTGCAGTAGAACTTTAATAAAAATAAAATGTTTTTCTGGGGCAGTAGATTTGTTCTCTCTGTATAGCCTTCTATGTGATATGATTTCAGGTGCTACCTCTCAATAATAATTGGTCCACACAAGAAAACAGACCTGGATTTAAGCTTGATGACCCCACAGGGAAAAGGAAAAAAAAAACTTGTACCAGGTGATGCTAGTGATAAAGAACCCACCTGCCAATGTAGGAGGCATAAGAGATAAGGGTTTGATTTCTGAGTCAGGAAGAGCCCCTGGAGGAGGGCATTGAAACCCACTCCAGTATTCTTACCTGGAGAAACCCATGGACAGAAGAGGCTGGTGGGCTATCATCTATAGAGTTGTAAGAGTCAGACATGACTGAAGCGACTTAGCATGCCTGCACACACCAGTTAAAATAAATATTATTACTGATAAATATTATAATTTTATATAAATGAAGGACTATGGCATGTTTGAGAGGTTCTAGGCAAGTATAGTCACTCATGGTTCATTGGTCTTAACTTCAGAGGCAGTCTTGTACCTATTAATAGCACAAAGTGAATTAAAAAGCAGAGACATTACTTTACCAATAAAGGTCCATCTAGTTAAAGCTGTGGTTTTTCCAGTAGTCATGTACGGATGTGAGAGTTGGACCATAAAGATGTTGGAGTGCTGAAGAACTGATGCTTTTGAACTGTGGTGTTGGAGAAGACTCTTGAGGGTCCCTTGGACTGCAAGGAGATCCAACCAGTCCATCCTAAAAGAAATCAGTCCTGAATATTCATACAAGGACTGATGCTGAAGCTGAAGCTCCAATACTTTGGCCACCTGATGAAAAGAACTGACTCATTGGAAAAGATCGTGATTCTGGAAAAGATTGAAGGCAGGAGGATAAGAAGACCACAAAGGACAAGGTGGCTGGATGGCATCACTGACTCAATGGACATGAATGTGAGCAAGCTCTGGGAGATGGCGAAGGACAGGGAAGCCTGGCGTGCTGAAGTCCATGGGGTCACAAATAGGCGGATGTGACCAAACAACAACAACTGCAACAACAACAACAACATGAATAAGAGATAGAGTGTTTAATGTCAAAACACATGTACAACCACAAGTGAAAAATAAACTTTGAAGTAAACATTGATTAGTATATCAAAAACCGAAATTAGAAAATAGATTCTTCAGATCTGTTGCTGTCAATGACAGAGGATATTTGTGTAGGATTAATGAATCTACAAAATCAGTGTTAATTTTAAAATACATTTAGATTGATGCAGATTACTTTCTTATGAAGTAACTTTAATTATTTAGTGTTAACATTTTAATAAAACTGAAATTACAATAGGCCATATAGCATTTTTTACTATAAAAATGTAAAGTATTTTATTTCCAGTAGCGTTATACAGATAACATAATACTATATTGCATGTTAGTTAGTACAAAGAACCCACAGCTGATCAACAGATTTTTGAGAAAAATAAATGGTGCTTATTTTAATTCACTAAGTTTTGAGGGGATTTTCTATGCAATAAAAGTTACCTAAAAGAATTCAGATTAAAAATGATAAATCATAATCATTACAATAAAATTTAATCAAATTATGAAATAAAAAATAAATAAATAAAATATCCTATTTTGGGGTGTTAGTTCTAAAAGATCTTGTAGGTCTTCATAAAACCGTTCAACTTCATCTTCTTCAGCATTAGTGGTTGGGGCATAGACTTGGATTACTGTGATACTGAATGGTTTGCCTTGGAAATGAACAGAGATCATTCTGTCGTTTTTGAGATTGCATCCAAGTACCGCATTTCAAACTCTTTTGTTGACCATGATGGCTACTCCATTTCTTCTGAGGGATTCCTGCCCACAGTAGTAGATATAATGGTCATCTGAGTTAAATTCACCCATTCCAGTCCATTTTAGTTCACTGATTCCTAGAATGTCGACCTTCACTCTTGCCATCTCTGTTTGACCACTTCCAATTTGCCTTGATTCATGGACTTGACATTCCAGGTTCCTATGCAATATTGCTCTTTACAGCATTGGACCTTGATTCTTTGTGTGTGTGTGTGTGTGTGTGTGTTAGTCCTTCAGTTGTGTCTGGCTCTTTATGACCCGATAGACTGTAGCAGACCAGGATCCTCTGTCCATAGAATTCTCCAGTCAAGAGTATTGGACTGGGTTGCCACTTCCCTTTTCCCTTTGCCATTCCATTCCATTCTTCCCAACCCAGGGATCGAACCCGGGTCTCCCACTTTGCAGGCACATTCTTTACCATCTGAGCCACCAATGTACTGATAAATTTGAAGATACAGATACAATGGAAACATTCCTTGAAAATATAAAGTGACAAAATCCTATAAAGGAAATATAAATATTAAAATAAATATATAAATATAAACAACCCAGGCTAAGATGATTATAAACATTAAGACTTATTCTAAGAACTGAAAAAAATAGTGTTAATTATTTATATAATATTGCTATATATAATTACGTATATATAGGCTTATAATACGGGCTTCCCCCAGTGGCTCCAGTATTCTTGTCTAGAAAATCCTATGGACAGAGGAGCCTTGTGGGGGTAAAGTCCATTGAGTCACAAAGAGAATACAAAATTGGCAAACAAACAGCAGCAGCAGCCTCACTAATATAAGCATAACAATATTCTGAAGGAGGAAAATGACAATATTTGTACAAAAGTATCATTTGAAAATTTTCAAAATGTAACTAAGATTAAAAATTCTAGAACTATGAGGTAGAGAATAGATTTTCCTGCACTATGACAAAACTCAATTATTAAGGATAACATAGACACATTCTAGTTAGACCAGGTATAAAACACATGGATTCCCACTATCTGTTTGCTCTTCTTTACAATATTGGATATCCTGCTGAACATTTTAATTAAAGAGAAATATAAAGTATTCCATTAGTTTCCCAGGGTTGCCATATCAAAGTGGTGCCACAAACCAGGTAGCATAAACAATAGAAATCTACTGTTTCACATTTCTGGAGGCCGAAAGTCTTGGATCAAGGTGTCGGCAAGGTTAGTTCCTGCTGAGGGTGGTAAAGACAAATGTATTCCATTTCTATGCCTAAACTTTTGGTGGAATTCTTTGGCGTTTCTTGGCTTGCAGAGATATCACCCTTCTGCCTTTATCTGCACATAGCATTCAATCTTATGTCTGTCTTCAAATTTCCCCTTTTTACAAGAACACCAGCTATTTTGTATTAGGACTTAATGACCTCATCTTAACTAATTACATCTGCAAACATCCTGTTTTCAAGTCAGTTCATATTCTGAAGTAATGAGATTTAACATTTAAATTTTAGGGGATGCAATTCAACCCATAACAATGCTCTAATTTGGAAAGTATACGAAAGACATAAAAGAAATAACAGATCTATCTATAGAATGAGAGATTTCTCTAAGTTTGCCAGATTTCAGGTGTTATCATCTAGGTGGCAAATTTGATACACAGATATAAGCTGATACTCTGGGAGATACGGTTCAGGAAAGGAAAGAGATGAGAGAAGTGGAAGTGAGGCAAGAAAAGTTGTGAACCATTGCTCTTTGGGTTACTCTTTCATAAGAAGTGACCAAAAAAACAATTTGCAGATTGGATGTCTGTTTAGTGCTGTGGGATTTTGTAGAAACCTTGCAACTGGAAGTTTTGATGCCTTCCACACAAGAGATAAAGGAGGTGGGATTTTCTTACTCGTTACCTCTCATCTGAGGTATTCCATTAGTCAGAGTTCAGCCTTTGGGAGCTACATTTTTCACCATTCTGATTTGCATATCTGGCAAAACAACTATTTTATATAACAATAATCTGATATCTTTAAGCAATAAATTTATAATTAGATTCATTTATTAAAATGGGTAAATATTCTAGTTGTATTATATAAAGTGAAATTATCATATTCACTTTATAAATGTAATTTAAATTTGTAATTATTCTCTGTGCATTTTATACATTTCATATACTAATATTGTAATATCACTAGAACATTATGAAACCACAATAAATATTTATTTTAAACTTTTATTTGTGAAAATCATATTGCATGGCTATTAAACCTGAAAAAGATAGTCCTCTGATAATCTCCCTTTGTCATATGAATTAGCTTTTTAATCATTGCTGAAAAACTTTCTATGATGCTATATCTTTAATTTTAGAGAATATTCTCTGAGTTGGGGGCCAATTAGATATATTCTTTGGACTTCAGTGGTAATAGGCAAAGAAATAGTAACTTGAGTATTTCAGGCCAAGGCTGTTTTATTATTATCTTACACATTACTTTTTAAGTTATTGTTAGATACTACCTTAATCTGTTAACATTAAAAGATTTCTAGAAATACTAAAGTGTACAACCACTAATCCTTTTTGTAAACAATATTACCAGTATGAACAGAGAAAAATAGTGAACATCTAGTTCAAAGAGGGATTTCTAAATATACTATTATGTTCCTCAGATTACATCCTATTGTTTTAAATATGTTATATATAATCCTCGTGCTTCTTTAAACATTCATATCTAGGGATCAGTTCGTTCAGTCGCGCAGTCGTGTCCGACTCTTTGCGACCCCATGAATCGCAGTACGCCAGGCCTCCCTGTGCATCACCAACTCCCGGAGTTCACTCAGACTCATGTCCATCAAGTCTGTGATGCCATCCAGCCATCTCATCCTCGGTCGCCCTTTCTCCTCCTGCCCCCAATCCCTCCCAGCATCAGGGTCTTTTCCAATGAGTCAACTCTTCGCATGAGGTGGCCAAAGTACTGGAGCTTCAGCTTTAGCATCAGTCCTTCCAAAGAAATCCCAGGGTTGATCTCCTTTAGAATGGACTGGTTGGATCTCCTTGCAGTCCAAGGGACTCTCAAGAGTCTTCTCCAACACCACACTTCAAAAGCATCAATTCTTGAGTGCTCAGCCTTCTTCACAGTCCAACTCTCACACCCATACATGACCACAGGAAAAACCATAGCCTTGACTAGACGGACCTTAGTCGGCAAAGTAATGTCTCTATCTAGGGATAGAGAGATTTTAAAAGAAAGAATTGATATATCCTGCATCATTCATCAGTTAATTTAGTAGGCTTATTATGTTGAAAATGTCTAGTCATTCCTTTAACCTTTAATTGTAGTAGTCTTTATATGACACCTGTTGTCATCATACAGTTATTATCTAAAATAAAACAAATACTAAAATGAAATATTATGCATATTTTTAGTCTAATCTGTCTATTGCCAAAAGCAGTGGTCCAAAGGGATCAGTTTCTTAGTTCCTTGTTTGCCGGAAAACATAAAGATGCAAGATAAAGCTGTGTTTCAATTAAATTTCAAAGAAAATCAAAGTCATTAGATTAGCATAGGCCACACAGGGTTCTTATGAAGAAACTTTTGAAAGAAGTGTCATGATAAATCTCCTATAATATATTAACTTTGCCAACCTTAGTCCACATGGCAATTCTTCTATTCTGCAACCAGACTGTTTCATGTAGAGATTAACCCAGTGATCCTGCACTTGAAAGGGAATGCTCTGGGACTTAATTTATATTCAAGCCTCACTGTTTTTGGGGAAAGGCTGGGTAATCCATACAAATTGCCAAGTGATGAAACCAAGAACAGAAATGGAAATGACAAAACTGTCATGTATTTAACCACTTTTGGAAATAAAACTAAAGAGAAATTAGTTAAATATGCTACTGTGAACTCTTTAAAAAAATTATGGCTGAAAAGCATATAACATTCTCATGAAAAAATGGAAAATTTTGGCTATTAATTAGCATTTCCTTGTCAGAGCCTCTGACTAGAAGGCTACCCAATATTTAATGTTTGTAATGAGGGTTAAATATTGATTTGTTTATTTAAAAGAACTGCAAAGTCTGTTGTTTTTAAAATACTGTATGGGGAAAATGTCCCTTGAGAAAACAGCGTTATTGTATCAATGCTATATGAAGTGTATGACTTCATTAAATGAAACTCCTCCTGTCACAGGTCTGTAATTTTGTTCAGGTTAGGTTCAGTTCAATCACTCAGTCATGTCCAACTCTTTGCGACCCTATGGACTGCAGCACACCAGGCCTCCCTGTCCATCACCAACTCCTGGAGTTTACTCAAACTCATGTCCGTTGAGTCAGTGATGCCATGCACCCTCTGTCGTCCCCTTCTCCTCCTGTCCTCAATCTTTCCCAGCATCAGGGTCTTTTCAAATGAGTCAGCTCTTCACATCAGGTGGCAAAAGTATTGGAGTTTCAGCTTCAACATCAATCCTTCCAATGAATATTCAGGTCTAATTTCCTTTAAAATGGACTGGTTGGATCTCCTTGCAGTCCAAGGAACTCTCAAGAGTCTTCTCCAACACCACAGTTCAAAAGCATCAGTTCCTCAGCACTCAGGTTTCTTTATAGTCCAACTCTCACATCCATATGTGACCACTGGAAAAACCATAGCCTTGACTAGATGGACCTTTGTTGGCAAAGTAGTGTCTCTGCTTTTTAATATGTAATATTGTTATATCTATTCAATATAAAAATACATAGACACAGGGAAATAATTATCCAATATTAGGAAATGATATCTTGAAGCATATAATGAAATGAGTATGAAGCATATATGAAATGAAAAAAGCAGTTTATGTTGAAAAATCTTAGTATGTAAATAGATATATCTTCAAATATGTATGTAAACAAAGTACTTCTCTTGGTTCTAAATATCACTTTTATGTCATATACCTATATTCAATACTGAAATTTTTCATTATAAACTTAAAAACACATGTCATCATTAGTAAACTTTGAGAAAATATGTTCCAGGTATATCTGAATGTTTCGAAATTATAGAAAATGAATGGGATACTCCAATAATGAGCCTAAAATATAGTGGGACAGAAAGATTTTCATGTGATAATCCACAGTCAAAGGAATGATCAGATAATTGGTACCAAAAGGATACAAAGAATGTCATAACATTAATGGTGAGTGGAATTTCAGGCTGAGAGAATTTTGCACAGAGAAAGGAAAGCTATTATTATATTCCAGATTCAAGGGTGGCTGGAGACTAGAGTGTGAGTTTGTGTCATAATGTCTATTGAAGTGGAATGGTAATGGCCTATGGAGTTAAAATGTCTAATTGAAGTTTTGGTTACTTCTTGTAAACCAGTTTCTATGAAAAGCATGCCAAGTTGCTACCCTTATCACATTACAGCTATATCATACTGAATAATAGATTCTCATGTCTTCTGAACAATGTGAATACTGCTATGCTATGCTGGCCACACCTCTGTTTTCTCAGAAGCTTTATCTGAGCAATTCATCCAAAGGTGCCTTGACAAGTTTGTGTATGGATAGGAGATAAACACAGTAGAGTAATTGGACATACTTTCTTGTTCTGTGGGTCTGAAAGTCATATATCTGTATATAACAGGCCAAGATCAGAGCTTTTCATATCACCAACTGTTGGACAATTGTTAAAACAAATTAGACGAAAATAAATCTAGAGTATTTGAAATGGAAAATAGATAATTTTCTTGGTATCTCTATTTATATATATATATATATATATATATATATATATATAAAATCCTAAAAAACCCTTAAACAACAGCTATTTACCTGGTTACTAATATAATGAATAATTTGGAATATTATAAGATTCATTGGATCGAAATGTTTAATTTTTAAAATATAGAGGAAAGACATTTAGTTCAGTTCAGTCGCGCAGTCGTGTCTGACTCTTTGCGACCCCATGAATCGCAGTACGCCAGGCCTCCCTGTCTATCACCAACTCCCGGAGTTCACTCAGACTCACGTCCATTGAGTCCGTGATGCCATCCAGCCAGCTCATCCTCGGTCGTCCCCTTCTCCTCCTGCCCCCAATCCCTCCCAGCATTAGGGTCTTTTCCAATGAGTCAACTCTTCGCATAAGGTGGCCAAAGTACTGGAGCTTCAGTTTTAGCATCATTCCTTCCAAAGAAATCCCAGGGATGATCTCCCTCAGAATGGATTTGTTGGATCTCCTTGCAGTCCAAGGGACTCTCAAGAGTCTTCTCCAACACCACAGTTCAAAAGCATCAATTCTTTGGTGCTCAGCCTTCTTCACAGACTCTCACATCCATACATGACCACAGGAAAAACCATAGCCTTGACTAGACAGACCTTAGTCGGCAAAGTAATGTCTCTGCTTTTGAATATACTATCTAGGTTGGTCATAACTTTTCTTCNGTTTATTGTGATCCACACAGTCAAAGGCTTTGGCATAGTCAATAAAGCAGAAATAGATGTTTTTCTGGAACTCTTTTGCTTTTTTGATGATCCAACAGATGTTGGCAATTTGATCTCTGGTCCTCTGCCTTTTCTTGAAAAGAAAACCAGCTTGAACATCTGGAAGTTCACGGTTCACATACTGCTGAAGCCTGGCTTGGAGAATTTTGAGCATTACTTTACTAGCATGTGAGATGACTGCAATTGTGCGGTAGTTTGAGCATTCTTTGGCATTGTCTTTCTTTGGGACTGGAAAGAAAACTGACCTTTTCCAGTCCTGTGTCCACTGCTGAATTTTCCAAATTTGCTGGCATATTGAGTGCAGCACTTTCACAACATCATCTTTCAGGATTTGAAATAGCTCCACTGGAATTCCATCACCTCCACTAGCTTTGTTCATAGTGATGCTTTCTAAGGCCCACTTGACTTCATATTCCAGGATGTCTGGCTGTAGGTGAGTGATCACATCATCATGATTATCTTGGTCATGAAGATCTTTTTTGTATAGTTCTTCTGTGTGTTCTTGCCACCTCTTCTTAATATCTTTTGCTTCTTTTAGGTCCATACCATTTCTGTCCTTTATTGAGCCTATCTTTGCATGAAATATTCCCTTGGTGTCTCTAATTTTCTTGAAGAGATTCACACTCATATTCTCATTACTATGCCCTCTTAATTGTTTGAGGTAATGTCCAGGACATTCTTTCAAGGGAAGGAATTATGGCTTTCCTTCTAAAAACTGATAAGCCCCATGTGCCAGAATATTTTTTTTCAAGTTCTAGAGATTTATGTCTCCAAAAAAATAAAGAAAAATACTTTGCAAAATTATTACCACATTACACTGAGTAGAAGCTATTCTAGTAGGAAGTTGGATAAGCTTGTGGAAAGCACCAAAAAAGAAAGAAAGAAAGAAAGAAAACACCACATATTTGGATTAGGGCTTTTTAGGGCTTTTTGTGACCTAAAATCTCAACAACCTTTGATAACCTTCTGGATATGATACCCAGAATTCATGTAGAAACTAGCATTTATCTCCCCTACTTTCCTTGACCTTGCTTTATGCAGGAATTGGATGGTTCCTTGAAAATTGAGGGAAGGGTAACAGATTTTGAGTGTGGGAAGGAGTGTAAGTGGATCATTTGATAGCCAGGGAGGAGAACTATAAATGTTACTGTTTACCAAATATCTCTTTCCCTTTTGGGGAAAATGCAGGGATTTAATTTTTGGACCTGCTTGTCCTTGAGTGGGAACAATTTAGTTGTTCTAGCTATGATTTTTACATAAGCATAAGTGATGCATGACATTCTCATGTCAGGAATTTACTTAAACTAAAGACCTCTGGAATAACATTTCTCCTGGAATGGCAGTCAACAATATTTGCTGGAAGCTTCTTTATCATTTTTGTTCAAGGACAGATGATTAGGAAACTGCCCATCCTCTACCCATTAATGAATTTTAGTAGACATAAAACACAAAGGGGAGAAATACACTTTTGTTTTATGCTGTTGAGATTGGGGAGTATTTATGATGGAATATGATCAAACTTTTGGTTACTGACATAGGGAAGTGTGTAAATTTGGCAAATTCTCCATTCCCACTGGAATCAATCTTTCAGAGGTCCAAGTACAGCATGGAAATTAAGTCTTTATATAGTAAGAAATGATTACAATACTTCCCATACTGTTAAATAGAAAATGGATTAGGGTAATGTTTCCTTATGTTGTATTCTCCGATGAGGTCTGGTGGCTTATTATGGGTGAAAGGTCACATAATTTTTGTGATATTACTATGAAGGAATGCTCTAGTAAGCTCCAGAAATTATAGACAGGGAGAACCAGGAGCCTTATATTATTTGTGGCAGAAAGTTAGATTCTGAACAATAGCTTCCTTGTACAGTAACTGTGCATTGGCATCTGTATGCTGAGTCTTCCTGTATCATGATTGGAGAGCTGAATTTTTTTAGTTCAAAGTATTTAGTAAATTACAGAGTATAAACTTAGAATTGTCATTCACCTAGAATAAGATTTTCTATAGATCTAAAGGTACACTGACCAGATGAATAGTGTAATATTTAATAAAAGTTTTTAGGTCAGAAAATACATTTAAATGCCAAGAAAAATATTGTAAATTCATAGGTGTATTACTATGAAAGTTTACTAGTTCTCAGGTATAGTTTTGATAGACAAAATATTCCCTTATGGACAAATAAAAAATTACAGATCTTTGACCAAATTAAAATAACATTCTTACTCATGGTTGTATGGCCTTTGTTGCTATGGAATTTAAAAATAAATTAAAATAGGAAAACAAGTCTGAGTCTGATTAGAAAGGTAGCCTATTTCAATTGCCCTGTTTACCCCGCTTGAGGAATAAAATAACAAGGAAGTTGCAATTGCAAAGTGAGAGAAAAGATAGGATGCTGGATCATTTTGGAACATTTTGAAAGAGCAAAAAGTCAGATTGCCTTTTCTGCCATTTTTGCTTGAGGACACATCATTTCTTGTTAGGCCACTGTCGATAGAGCTGGACCAGGTTAGGGTAATGTTGTTCATTCCCACCTGGGCTATCATTACTACAGCAGTGCTGATAGAGGAGATGGGCAACAGTTCTCTTGAGCTGAAGATATTTTAACCTCCTTTCAAAAATAGTTTGTATAAACTCCTACATGCTTTTAAATAGAAACAGTATGAATCATGAATTTCTTTGACATGAATTCAAGAAATTATAAAGATACTATTTTAAATAAAATTTTAGGATCCTGGAATAAAACTCTTAGACTTGATGGTGTTCCACCTTTGCATGAATAGATCACAGTTTGCCAAATAAAGGAAGAAATGTGAAAAGGTCAAGAGATTTTTCTGTGTAGCGTGTTTGGTGAAGGGCTCTAGTGATGGTAGTTACTGAAGAGAAATTTCCTGCAAAGAAGAAGATTACTTGTGTTCAGTACCAAGATGTCTGTTAGGTTTTATAACAAGTAAAGAAACATACAAAATCACCCCTTTAGGATGTGAAAGGATAAAATTAAAAGCAGAGATGATAAAGCCATACTACCCATGGGAATATAGAATTGGTAATCATTAAGGAGGGGAGAAGAAAGAGTTTTGGTATCTGAAAATAATTTAAAACTCTAAAGACCAAATACTACACATATGAAACTTACTTAAATTTTAATAACAATAAAAGCAAAGTAAAAATGTTAGCCTGAGAAACAGTCAGCAGGACTATCTCAGGAGTCAAGTTTCCTCTTTAGAGAAACAGCAATGATTGGGTTAGCCTTGCAAAGATTTGGCTTTTAACAGGAAGATAAAGTGTAATGTTTGATTTCTAAGTCTCCTAGCTACCTCAATAGCAAATTAACGCATTGTGTTATTGGAGAATTTTTTGTTCCTGAAATGTATTTCACTGAATGTAATGACATTATTAGGATTTATTTTGATTCTTTGATTAAAAATAGGCATGCATAATCCTTATGGATTATTGTTATGCTGCTGAACACATCAGTGACACAGATAAAATGCCAGTTGATAATTATTTGGGATACCTTATTTATTATACTTAAATTCTTCAGGAAATAATTCTATACAAATATGTGAAAAACGAATTTCCAGAATAAAATATGCCTTGTTCTTGTGGGAAAAGACTATATTTATCTGTTTTTATTAGTCTGATCAAGGTCGCATGTGTTCAGGACAGTAGCCTGTAAAATAGAGATGTTAGACTCTCTCTGTTTGAAGCTAGACTTGCAATAATATTTATCGAATAATTTATATTCTTTAGCTTAGTAAAAATCATTCTTTTAAATTTTATCTAGAGGCCTTCTCCTAAATTTCCATTTAAAAGATACTATTTTATTTTATCTAGTTCAGAAAGAGAATCATCCATTCTAAAATTGCTTATTAAGAATTAGGCATTATGGTAGATTCTAGGAAAATTAATCTCAAAACAAAAGACATGGAAACTGGATTCTGGGAATATTATTCTCAAATAGAAAGAGCAGGACTTACCGTCTAGTTGTGATAAAAGGGAAATAATAATAAACAAATACATTTTTATTTGTGATAAGGTGCTAAGAGACAAGTTACAGAAAAATTGCATGTTAGTGATTTATTTAGGGAAATTTTATTTATGCTGGAAATTTGAATGTGGAATTCTTTGACAATAAAATTGGGCCTTTGCCAGAAAAAGAGACCAGCATATATCAAGCACTCATGATAGAAAGGGCATTGAAGAATATAATTGAGGCATAGCCAGTGAAGGAAGAATGACAGAAGTTGAATTTGGAATTAGGCAGGTGATTGGTTATACAGAGCCTTGACCAAGAAATCAAAATGAGAATATTTACATGCAAACACACGCAAATGTCAGGATAATATGAAGCTGAGGATGTTTATGTGTGTATATATTTGTTTAAATTATAGGTAGAACTTAGACTTCTATAGTGTTGACATTAGTCAAAAAAAAGTCTGTGTAGATGGAAATGAAATAAATCATGACAATGTTATTATAGAAAAGTCTGTTTGCCTTGTTAGTAAAGGGAATGAGAAAGAAGTGGAATTTGTATGCAGCTATTTCAGAGAAATTTAGAATGTTTTCTATTCTCTTCATACTTGGAATGAGAGAAAAGATGCATGAGAAAATATTTTCTTTGAAAGCGTTAGATTCCTTTCTACTCCAGCCCAACTCATGAAAGCAAGGAGAGCTGAAGGACTCATTTATTTCCTTTATAACAAGCTATGACCATATAGATATGTTCAACTGGCAAAGGAAACAAACAAAGATTGAATTCTAGGTTTCTACTCAGATTTGTGTGTGTGCTTGTGTGTGTGTGTGTGTGTGTGTGTGTATACACACACATATGCATATACATATAAATGTATATGATGCTGCTGCTACTAAGTTGCTTCAGTCATGTCTGACTCTGTGCAATCCCATAGATGGCAGCCCACCAGGCTCCCCCATCCCTGGGATTCTCCAGGCAAGAACACTGGAGTGGGTTGCCATTTCCTTCTCCAATGATGAAAGTGAAAACTGAAAGTGAAGTCATTCAGTCGTGTCTGACTCTTAGTGACCCCATGGACTGCAGCCTACCAGACTCCTCTGTCCATGGGATTTTCCAGGCAAGAGTACTGAAGTGGGTTGCCATTGCCTTCTCCATATAGGTGTATATACACACACACACATACACATACCACTAGGTTACATAGAACTGTGTGTGTGTGTATACGTATACATGTATACAGATATATATACACACACACACACACACACACACATATCTCTAGATTAAGTAGAACTCTGTGTGTGTGTGTGTGTGTGTGTGTGTGTGTATTTGGGGAAACGGAGGCCTCTGCATACCTCATTTTATTGCACTTCACTTTATTTTGCTTTGTATATACTGCATTTCTAAATTGTAATTTTGTGGCAACCTTACATTGAGCAAATTTATTTGTATCATTTTTCTAATATTATTCACTTCATGTCTCTGTATCACATTATGGTAATTCCTGTAATATTTTAAACTTTATTATATTTGTATGGTGATCTGTGATCACCAGTGATCTTCAGTGTTATGTAATTGGAGATCTCTCATATAAGACCGCAAACTTAATGAATATTTTGTATGTTTCCACTGTTCCTCTGCCTTTTCATACTGTTCGGCAAGGCAGAGGAACAGTGAAAACACATAAAATGTACATTAAGTTATGAAGAGCCTAGACAGCATTTTTAAAAACAGAGGAATTACTTTGCCGACAAAGGTCCATCTAGTCAAATCTATGGTTTTTCCAGTAGTCATGTATGGATGTGACAGTTGGGCCATAAAGAAAGTTGAGCATCAAAGAATTGATGCTTTTGGAATTGTGGTGTTGAAGACTCTTGAGAGTCCCTTGAAATGCAAGGAGATCCAACCAGTCAATCCTAAAGGAAACCAGTCCTGAATATTCATTGGAAGGACTGATACTGAAGCTGAAGCTCCGATACTTTAGCCACCTGATGCAAAGAACTGACTCATTGGAAAAATTCCTGATGCTGGGAAAGATGAAGGCAGGAAGAGAAGGGGAGGACACAGGATGAGATAGTTGGATGACATCACTGACTCAGTAGTCATGAGTTTGAGTAAGATCCAGGAATTGATGTTGGACCAGGAAGCCTGGCATGCTGCAGCCCATGGGGTCACAAAGAGTCGGACACTGAACGACTGAAGTGAACTGAACTGTTCCTCTGAGTGGCTATCCACCCATCTTTCTCTCTCTCTTTGGGCTTTCGTATTCCTTGACACACAATAATGAATTTAGGCCAATTAACAAGCCTACAATGCCCTTTAAGTGTTTGAGTGAAATGAAGAGTAACATATTTCTCACTTTAAATCAAAATGAAGAAATGATTAAGCTTAGTGAGGAAGACATGTCAAAACCTGAGATAGACTGAAACCTAAGTCTCTCTTGCCAAAAGTTTAGCCAAGTTTGAATGAAAAGGAAACATTCTTGAAATTAAAAGTGTCACTCCAGTGAACATGAATGATCAGAAAATGAGACACAGCTTTATTGCTGATATGGAGAATGTTTTAATTGTGTGGATAGAGGATCAGACCTGCTACAACATTCCCTTGAGCTAAAACCCCTAATCCAGAGCAAAGCCCTAACTCTCTTCAATTTGATGAAGGCTGAGGAAGGTGAGGAAACTGCAGGAGAAAAATTTGAAGCTAGCAGAAGTTTATTCATAAGGTTTAAGGAAAGACAACACTTCCAAAACATAAAAGAACAAAGTGAAGTAGCAAGTGCTGATATAGAAGGAGCAGCAAATTATACAGAAAATCTAGCTGAGATAATTAATTAAGGTAGTTATGCTAAACAACTTGGGTTTCTCTTACCTTGGGCGTGGGGTATCTCTTCACGGCTGCTCCAGCAAAGCGCAGCCGCTGCTCCTTATCTTGGACGAAGAGTATCTCCTCACCACCGCCCTTCCTGATCTTCAACGTGGGATAGCTCCTCTAGGCCCTCCTGCGCCCACACAGCCACCACTCCTTGGACGTGGGGTTGCTCCCCTCAGCCGCTGCCCCGACTCGGACGTGGGGTGGCTCTTCTCGGCCACCGCTCCTGGAACCGTGAACTTCCTAAACCGTGAACCCTGAACTTCCTGATGTTCAAGCTGGTTTTAGAAAAGGCAGAGCAACCAGAGATCAAATTGCCAACATCCACTGGATCATGGAAAAAGAAAGAGAGTTCCAGAAAAACATCTATTTCTGCTTTCTTGACTATGCCAAAGCCTTTGACTGTGTGGATCACAATGAACTGTGGAAAATTCTGAAAGAGATGGGAATACCAGACCACCAGACCTGCGTCTTGAGAAATCTGTATGTATGTCAGGAAGCAACAGTTAGAACTGGACATGGAACAACAGACTGGTTCCAAATAGGAAAAGGAGGACATCAAGGCTGTATATTGTCACCCTGCTTATTTAACTTATACGCAGATTATATCATGAGAAACGCTGGACTGGAAGAAACACAAGGTGGAATCAAGATCGCTGGGAGAAATCTCAATAACCTCAGATATACAGATGACACCACCCTTATGACAGAAAGTGAAGAGGAACTAAAAAGCCTCTTGGTGAAAGAGGAGAGTGAAAAAGTTGGCTTAAAGCTCAACACTCAGAAAACGAAGATCATGGCATCTGGCCCCATCACTTCATGGGAAATAGATGGGGAAACAGTGGAAACAGTGTCAGACTTTATTTTTTGGGGCTCCCAAATCACTGCAGATGGTGACTGCAGCCATGAAATTAAAAGACGCTTACTCCTTAGAAGAAAAGTTATTACCAACCTAGATAGCATATTCAAAAGCAGAGACATTACTTTGCTGACTAAGGTCCGTCTATGGTTTTTCCTGTGGTCATGTATGGATGTGAGAGTTGGACTGTGAAGAAGGCTGAGTGCTGAAGAATTGATGCTTTTGAACTGTGGTGTTGGAGAAGACTCTTGAGAGTCCCTTGGACTGCAAGGAGATCCAACCAGTCCATTCTGAAGGAGATCAACCCTGGGATTTCTTTGGAAGGAATGATGCTAAAACTGAAGCTCCAGTACTTGGCCACCTTATGCAAAGAGATGACTCATTGGAAAAGACCCTGATGCTGGGAGGGATTGGGGGCAGGAGGAGAAGGGGATGACAGAGGATGAGATGGCTGGATGGCATCACTGACTTGATGGACACGAGTCTGAGTGAACTCTGGGAGTTGGTGATGGACAGGGAGGCCTGGTGTGCTGTGATTCATGGGGTCGCAAAGAGTCAGACACAACTGAGCGACTGAACTGAACTGATGCTAAACAGCTGATTTTCAACATTGATGAAACACCCTTCTAATAGAAGATGCCATCTATGACTTTTGTAGCCAAAGAGGAGAAGCCAATGCCTGCCCTCAAAGCTTCAAAGGACAGGCTGACTTATTAGGGGCTAATGTAGCTGATGATTTTAAGTTGAAGCCAGTGCTCATTTGAAAGTGAAAGTGAAAGTCACTCAGTCATTTCCGACTCTTTATGACCCCATGGACTGGACAGTCCATGGAATTCTCCAGGCCAGAATACTGGAGTGGGTAGCCTTTTCCTTCTCCAGGGGATCTTCCCAGACCAGGAATCGAACTCAGATCTCCCATATTGCAGCTGGATTCTTTACCAACTGAGCCACAAGGGAAGCCCATTTATCATTATGGAAATCTGAAGAATTATACTAAAGTGCCTTTTTTATACTCTTTAATTATAACAACAAAGTCTGGATGGCAACACATCCTTGACAGCATGATTTACTGAATATTTTAAGTGACTGTTAAGAACTACCGCTCAGAAATAGGTTATTTTCAAAATATTACTGCTCACTAACAATACATCTGGTCACCCAAGAGCTCTGATGGAGATGGGCAATGAGATTATTGTTTTTATGCCTGCTAACAAAACATCCATTCTGCATCCCATGCATCAAAGAGTAATTTTGATTTTCAAGTCTTATCGTTTAACAACTTATTGACCAGAGACTTGTTAATATATCCTTTGTTACCCAAAATGTTATTGACCAGTGACATTTCAACATTCACATACAAAACAAATTGCCAGCCAAGGCATTATTTTCTGCAGAAATCCCCCAGTCAATAATCTGTTAAGAAGTATGTTGTATAAGGCTATAGCTGGCATGGATAGTGGTTACTCTGATGGATCTGGGCAAAGTAGACTGAAAACCTGGAAAGGATTTGTGACCCTAGATTACATTGAGGACATTTATGACTCGTGAAAAGAAGTCAAAATATAAACATAAACAGAGTTTGGAAGAAATTTGATTCCAATCCTCATAGATGACTTTGAGGGGTTCAAAACTTTATTGCAGGAAGTACTGTAGATGTGGTGGAAATAGCAAAAGAACTGGAATTTTAAGTGGAGCCTGAAGATGTGACTGAAATGCTGCAGTCTCATGATAAAACTTGAATGGATGAGGAGTTGCTTCTTATGGATGAGCAAAGAAAGTGGCTTCTTGAGAGATAGAATTTATCTCAAGAAATTTATCTTTAATTTATCTTCATCTTCTGGTGAAGATGCAGTGAAGATTGTTGAAATGACAATAAAGAATTTAGAATGATTTATAAAGCAGAAGCAGACTTTGAGGGGGTTGACTCCAATTTTAAAGATGTCCTACTGTGAGTAAGATGCTATCAAACAGCAACTGCATACTGTGGAGAAATTGTTCATGAAAGCAAGACTCAGTCAATACAGCTAAATTCATTACTGTCTTATTTTAAGAAATTGCCACAGCCACCCCAACCTTTAGCTACCACTGCTCTGATCAGTCAGAACCATGAACATCAAGGCAAGACCCTCCACCAACAAAAAGATTACACTTAGTTTAGAGCTCATATGATGGCTAGCATTTTATAGTATTTTTAACTAGGGTATTTTTAGCACATGATTAAAACACATTTTAACACATAATGCTTCTGCACATTTAATAGCCCATTGAGTAGTAAAAACAAAACTTTAATGTGCACTGAGATGAAAAATTTGTGTGACTCTATTGAAATGCACTTTACTGCAGTGGTCTAGAACTGAGCTCATCATATCCTTTAGGTATACCTCTGTTTCTTTTTTTCTTGTTCCTCTTCTTCTAGTTGCATAGAGATATAATTGACATATAGGACTGTATAAGTTTAAAGTATACAGAGTAATGATTTGACTTACATACATCATGAAATGATTGTAACCGTAAATTTAGTAAGCATCCATTCATAATAACAAAATTAAAGACACTAATAGAATACTTTTCCTGTGATGAGAACTCTTTGGATTTACTTTAACAACTTTCATATGTAACATACAGCCCTGTTAATTATATGTATCATATTGCAAACTGTACCCCTAGTACTTATTTATCATATAACTGGAAACTTGTACCTTTTGACTCTCTTCATCTTGTATTTCTTATATGTTATTCTTCATCTTCTGACTTCATGTAGAAGCACTGGCAGAAGAAACCAGAAAGTAGAGATTTCCTCTATGTGAGAGTTAGTTATCCTGACATCAAAAAATAGAAATATCTAATAGATACACAATCAAAGCATATTACAGTGTTCTTTCTTTTTTTTTTACTAAAACATGACACAATTTCCTATATACTCAAAAATAATTTCTAAATATTCCCAAATCTAACTTAATTATAGAATGATTTCCCATATAAATCCATTTATATTCCTGGTTATGTTTCATTCATGGAATATTCTTCATGTATATTTAAGGGAATGTGGTGTACTGTGTAGATCTCTCAGCATTATATTGGATCTACATAGAAGAATGTATCAATGTAAATAATGCCCTGGGTTTATCCAGTGTTCTTTCTACCATGATTAAAAACAAAACAAAACTTGGGAAAGTAGAGAAGAAGTAAGATTAAGTGTAACAATAAGGAAGTTCCATGCATAATTGCCTTGACAAACTTTTAAAGACTATTTGTTGTGTTGTTGCTGAACTGAACTGAACTGAACTGTTGTTGTTCAGTTGCTCAGTCATGTCCAGCTCTTTGAGACCCCATGGACTGCATTAGCATGCTTCCCTGTCCATCACTATCTGCTGAAGTATGTACAAATTCATGTCGATTGAGTTGGGGATGCCATCCAACATCTGATCCTCTGTTTTCTCCAACAAGTCAGCTCTTTTCATCAGATGGCCAAAGGATTGGAGATTCAGCATCAGTCTTTCCAATGAATATTCAAGGTTGACTTCCTTCAGGATTGATTGGTTTTACTATTAGCTATACCAAAAAGAAAGAGAATTCTATGGTGCATGAGTTATTAAGTTCTTTGCATAACATAATGAATATTACATCTCTATGACCAAAATATTTTTGATTCTACATCTAATATTGAAGAAAATGTCACTTGACACTTCACTAGATCAGCTGATCAATTGCTTCTATACGTGAATTATGACAAGATTTATTAAGTTGGATAAAAATTCTATTTCCAGTAAATTCTTAAAGAGCTTTCAAAATTGTTATTTGAGCTGAGTGTTAAACAAGAAAGATATATCTATTAAGATACCAGCAAAGAAATTAGCATGTCTACAATAGTAACTAAACTTTCAGTTCAATTCAGTTCAGTCGCTCAGTAGTGTCCAACTCTGTGATCCCATGGACTGTAGCACACCAGGCTTCAGGATCCAATACCAACTCCTGGAGCTTGCTCAAACTCATGTCCATTGAGTCGGTGATGTCATCCAACCATCTCATCCTCTGTTGTCCTCTTCTCCCACCTTCAATCTTTCCCACCATCAGAGTCTTTCTAGTGAGTCAGTTCTTCACATTAGGTGGCCAAAATATTCAAGCTTCAGCACCAGCATCAGTCTTTGAATAAACATTCAGGAATGATTTCCTTTAGGGTTGACTGGTTTGATCTCCTTGCAGTCCAAGGGACTCTCAAGTGTCTTGTCCAATGCCATAATTCCCAAAACATCAATTCTTCAGTGCTCAGCTTCCTATATGGTTCAACTCTCACATCCATACATGATGACTGGAAAAACAATAGCTTTGATAAGATGGACATTTGTCAGCAAATGTCTCTGTTTTTTAATATGCTGTCTAGGTTGGCCATAGCTTTTCTTCCAAGGAGAAGCATCTTTTAATTTCATGGCTGCAATCACCATTGCAGTGATTTTGGAGCCCCCCAAAATAAAGTTTCTCATTATTTCCATTCTTTCCCCATCTATTTGCCATGAAGTGATGAGACCGGATGCCATGATCTTAGTTTTTTTGTGAGTTTTAAGCCAACATTTTGACTCTCCTCTTTTACTTTCATCAAGAGGCTCTTTAGTTTCTCTTCACTTTCTGTAATAAGCGTGGTGTCATCTGCATATCTGATGTTATTGATATTTCTCCTGGCAATCTTGATTCCAGCTAGTGCTTCATCCAGCCTGGCATTGATCATGATGTACTCTGCATATAAGTTAAATAAGCAGGGTGACAATATACAGCCTTGGTGCTCTCCTTTTCTGATTTGTAATGTGTTCATTTTTCCGTGACCAGTTTTAACTGTTGCTTCCTGACCTGCATACAGATTTCTCAGGAGGCAGGTAAGGTGGTCTGGTAGACCCATCTCTTTAAGAATTTTCTACAGTTTATTGTGATCTACACAGTCAAAGGCTTTAGCATAGTCAATAAAGCAGAGTAGATGTTTTTCTCAAATTCTTTTTCTTTTTCTATGATCCAGCAGATGTTGGCAACTTGATCTCTGGTTCTTCTGCCTTTTTTAAAACCAACTTCAACATCTGGAAATTCATGTAATGTTGAAGCCTTGCTTGGAGAATTTTGAGCATTACTTTGCTAGTGTGTGAGCTGAGTGCAATTGTACAGTAGTTTGAACATTCTTTGGCTTTGCCTTTTTTAGGATTGGAATGACTGACATTTTCCAGTCCTGTGGCCACTGCTGAGTTTTCCAAATTTGCTGGCATATTGAGTGCAGCACTTTCGCAGCATCATCTTTTAGGATTTGAAATAGCTAAGCTGGAATTCCATCACCTTCACCAGCTTTGTTTGCAGTGATGCTTCGTAAGGCCCACTTGACTTCTTAGTCCAGAATGTCTGGCTCTAAGTGAGTATCACACCATCTTTGTTATCTAGTCATTAAGATCTTTTTTGTATAGTTCTTGTGTGTATTCTTGCCACCTCTCTTAATATCTTCAGCTTCTATTAAGTCCATAATATTTCTGTCTTTTATTGTGACTATCTTTGGTACCCTTGGTACCTCTAATTTTCTTGAAGAAATCCCTAGTCTCTCCCATTATATTGTTTCCCTCTATTTCTTTGCAGTGATCACTGAGGAAGACTTTCTTATCTTTCCTTGACATCCTTTGGAACTCTGCATTCAGACGGATATATCTTTCCTTTTACTTCTCTTCTTTCCTCTGCTATCTGGAAGAGCTCCTCAGACAACTATTTTGCCTCTTTGTATTCTTTTTCTTGGGAGGTGGTTTAATCATCACTTTCTGTACAGTATTATGAACCTCCATCCACAGTTCCTTCCTCAGGCTGTCTATCAGATCTAATCCCTTGAACTTCTTTGTCACTTCTGCTGTATAATCGTAAGGGATATGATTTAGGTCATACCTGAATGGTCTAGTGGTTTTCCCTACTTTCTTCAATTTAAGTCCGAATTTTTCAGTAAGGAGATCATGATCTCGGCCACAGTCAGTTCCTGGTCTTGTTTCTGCTGACTGTGTAGAGCTTTTCCATATTCGACTGCAAAGAATAAAATCAATCTTATTGACCATCTGCTGATGTCCATGTGTAGATTCGTCTCTTGTTTGTTGGAAGCAGATGTTTGCTATGACCAGTGTGTTCTCTTGGCACAACTCTGTTAGCCTTTGCTCTGCTTCACTTTGTACTCCAAGGCCAAACTTTCCTGTTTCTCAAGATATTTCTTGACTTCCTACTTTTGCATTTCAGTCCCCTGTGATGAAATGGACACCTGTTTTTGGTGTTAGCTCTAGAAGGTCTTGTAGGTCTTTATAGAACTGTTCAACTTCAGCTTCTTTGACTTTAGTGGTTGGGGCAAAGACTTGGATTACATTGATATTGAATGGTTTGCCTCCCCTCCAAAACAAATGAGATTTTTCTGTGATCTTTCAGATTGTACCCAAGAACTGCATTTTGGACTCTTTTTGAACTGATCTTTACTGAAAACTTGTTGTGCCCATGCACTATCTTAAGAGCTTTTATGTATACAAAGTCAGTTATTTCTCAAAATCTGAGGTATGTATTTTATCATTGACTTACTTTCTGAAGAGCAGAAAGTTGAATTAACTTGTCTCAGCTGGGCTTGCTGAGAAGGTAAATAATTTGTCTGCAATGCAGGAGACTTGCGTTCAATCTCTGAGTTGAGAAGATCCCCTGGAGAAGGGAATGGCAACCCATTCAAGTACTCTTGCCTGGAGAATTTCCTGGACAGAGTAGCCTGGTGGGCTGTAGCTCATGGGTTTGCAGAGAGTTGGACATGACTGGGCAACTAACACATAGACACACAATGAATAAGTGGTCAAGTACAGAATTCAAAAGCGCATTGTCATTGAGCCATGGTAAGCACTTCAACATGGTTAAGGTACAGAGAAGTGCATTTTGTAAATTAAAAAAAAAAGAACGCATTTAAGCTGTATATTTATATACAGTGCGTGCACATATACACACACACTCCAGTGGTCCATTTGGATGTCATAAAGTATATAAATCCACCTCCATGACTTATTGCATGTGTGGTTTTGGAGAAGTTCTTTTATTCTCATTTGTTTCAGCTTCCTCATCCATAAAAAAGTATTATGATGTTTACGTTTACCCTACTGGAGTTTGGTAAAAATTAATGAATTAATATATGAAAAACCCTTGAAGCAGGGCCTCGAATATTCCAAGTGTCCAGCAAATGTTAGTTTATGAAGATGATTGTTATGATGATAATGGAGATATATTGACATACTTAAACATGGAATAAACATTATTTTGTTCCTTTAAGCCCTATAGCCAAATAATTTTGTGAAATACTTTTTACTCTAAAATCAGAACTCCTGAACTCAATTGCATTTGCCTAATATTGGCCAGTCCTAATCTCATTCTATTTCAAAGATCTTTCAGAATCTACAATTGTTTTTGTAGCAAACGCTATGTGTCTTATTTCTACATCAAATTCAAGCTCACAGAAATTGAGGTCTGTATTCTGTCTATGGTGTGAATCATATTAAACATCTAATAGTTGCTTAATAATGAGCAATCAAAAAATAGAATAACCCCAGTATTTAACTGCTTAGTCAATCTAGGTCATCTCAGGTTATGAAATAACCTACACACAAATGAGTTTTATAAAGTTTAGACACCATGGCTTTACAAAAGTACACATAGCATAACCTGCCAAAATTTCATATATCTTAAAAAATCAGGTCAACTGATACTTATTTTAAAATACCACAAAATATAAGGGCTCAGTGAACAGAATTTCAGAAATGTTCTTTCTGATTGGACACAGGGAAGAAAGAGCATAACTTAGAAACAAAATCTGTAGTTGAGGTTAATCGTGACTTGTAAAGAGCTGTTTCATAAGTAAATGCCTGTTCCATACTATTTCATCTATTCTGGATGTGGAAGCTGTGAGTTTTAAGTCAGGTCAAGAAAAAAGAAAAAAAAATACAAAGAAGGAAAGCTATTTCTTAAAAAAAAAAAAAAAAATCTAGGCCACATTTGGCTTCAAAAACTTCTTTGCTCATTTATTTGACTGTTGGCCTAAATTTAAAAAGTCAAATTTCAAGAAAAATAATCTTTCTTTGTATCAGTTTTTGGGCTACAAATGAGGACAAAAAATAGTGTTTTGGCATTTATGTCTTCATGTCTCCATTATATCTTTATCGTTTACTGCTCATACACAAATCTTAAAACCATGTGTCCAACTGTAGTTCAAAACTTTTGATTTAGAAATACTGAATTTGTAATGAATTCATTTATTCAATAACCATTTATTGATTTTGTATTAAAGCCTTACTCTTCATGAGGTTTGAAGTGAAGTGAAAGTCGTTCAGTTGTGTCTGACTCTTTGCAACTCCATGGACTGTAGCCTGCCAGGCTCCTCTATCCATGGAATTCTCCAGGCAAGAATACTGGAGTGGGTTGCCATTTCCTATTCCAGAGGATCTTCCCAACCGAGGGATCAAAACCGGATCTCCTATATTGCATGTAGATTCTTTACGGTCTGAGCCACAGGAAAACCCACATGAGGCTTGAGAGGGGTCAAAATCTATTTCAACATAATTAAATAATCAGTATTTTAGTTTAATAGAAAGGAATCAACATTCATGCCTGTTTTATATATGGTACGATATCTAAGAATCGAGGTGCTTGGCTTCATATTCAAACCACCTCAGCACCTCATTTTCCTAACTGTAAGACTCTGTGCTAGTTTTATTTTTATTTTTTTAAATTGATCTGAGACTTTGTTTAAACATCTGCTGCTGCTAAGTCTCTTCAGTCATGTCCGACTCTGTGCGACCCCATAGATGGCAGCCCACCCTGCTCTCCCGTCCCTGGGATTCTCCAGGGAAGAATACTAGAGTGGGTTGCCATTTCCTTCTCCAATGCATGAAAGTGAAAGTGAAGTCGTGTCCGACTCCTAGCGATCCCATGGACTGCAGCCTACCAGGCTCCTCCATCCATGGGACCTTCCCAGCAAGAGTACTGGAGTGGGGTGCCATTGCCTTCTCCGTCCAGTTGCCAACTCAGCTGCAGGAAAAGGAATAATGATATCTACCTCAGAATTGCCTGAAGGCGTAAATGAAATGATCTAACTTGAAAGGCTGGTATCATGTCTGGCAAATAATAGTTATTCAGTAAATTATAGTTGCTATTGATATCATTAGTGTTATGATTACTCCACACACAGTAAAAAATGCCCTCACCAATGCCCAAAGGTAGATGACGCTGTATCTCATTATCTGCTAAACCCCAAATTGATGTCATGGGACATGTGTTCTCTGAATCTAGAATGCTCAATCAGCATGTTTTTCTCAAATCAGGTATGGATGTTATTTATCACGGTCCAGGAACCTTTGGCTAAATAGTAAAATTTCACTCATAATACCTTCAATATACGATCATGGGATAGCAACAAAACAGACAGGCAAGGTAGAGTATCAAATAGCATTTGAAGGAGAATAGAAGACATACAGCAGGCAGGATTGTAGCTTATGTCATGTTTATCTGGAGTGGACTATCAGTTATTCCCTGCTTGGCCATGGCACGAATTCTTGTTTCTATATATGTTTATTTCTATTTCTATTCTCTGGAAGTCTTTTTTTTCTTTTAATCGATTTATCTATGACTATATCTAAGAGAAGGAAGTGGAGCCAGTGACCTTTGAGCAGAAATCTTGTTCTTGTCTATTTAAGAACTGGGGATTTTGTTAGGGGTGAGTTATACTAAGCTCATGTTTCCAGGTTAATGTATCTCTGGGACTTTAACTCCATTAAAATTCAGTAAAACATGACTAACTTTAATGACTGACAACTCCGTGAACTACAAATACAAATCTCAAATCTTGGCAATAGTCTGTGTTCTAAAATCTACTTTGCCTGATAGTGATATTGCTAATTTATCCATTTTTTAAAAAAAATGTTCATGTTATATCTTTCCATCTTTTAATTTTTAGCCTAACTGCAAAGTTTTATTTACTACAGATTTATTGTGGACAGCATATGGTTGGATCTTCATTTGTAAATAAAAATTATGTCTCTACTTTTGAATTGAATTGTTTGTGAAATTTAATTGATTTTAATTGATCGATGTAGTTAGATTTAGTCCTGTATCTCACTAAAAATTATTTTCCTATCCATTTTTTGGTGCTGTTCTACTCCATTCCTACCTTCATTTGGACTAATTAGTTTTATGAGTCTATTTATCTCAACTATTAATTATTAACTACAAATTCTATTGTACTTTGTCCTTGGTGGTTGCTTCAGGGTCTATAATGTACATTATAAAATTATCATAGTCTTGCTCTTAAATAATACTATAACACTTCAATTATAGTGTAAGGACTTTCAGTTCAGTTTCAGTCCAGTCGCTCTGTCGTGCCCGACTCTTTGCAACCTCATGAATCACACACAGCACGACAGGCCTCCCTGTCCAACACCAACGCCCGGAGTTTACCCAACTCATGTCCATCAAGTTGGTAATGCCATCCAGCCATCTGATCCTCTGTCGTCCCCTTCTCCTCCTGCCCCCAATCCCTCCCAGCATCAGAGTCTTTTTCCAGTTCTAACTGTTGCTTCCTGACCTACATATAGGTTTCTCAGGAGGCAAGGGGGTGGGGTGGGGTGAGGAGGGGTCTGGTATTCTCATCTCTTTCAGAATTTTCCACAGTTTATTGTGATCCACATAGTCAAAGGCTTTGGCATAGTCAATAAAGCAGAAATAGATGTATTTCTGGAACTCTCTTGCTTTTTCCATGATCCAGCAGGTGTTGGCAATTTGATCTCTGTTTTTTCTGCCTTTTCTAAAACCAGCTTGAACATCCGGAAGTTCATGGTTCATGTATTGCTGAAGCCTGGCTTGGAGAATTTTGAGCATTACTTTACTAGCATGTGAGATGAGTGCAATTGTGTGGTAGTTTGAGCATATTTTGGCATTGCCTTTCTTTGGGATTGGAATGAAAACTGACCTTTTCCAGTCCTGTGGCCACTGCTGAATTTTCCAAATTGCTGGCAAATTGAGTGCAGCACTTTCACAGCAGCATCTTTCAGGATTTGAAATAGCTCCACTGGAATTCTATCACCTACACTAGCTTTATTCATAGTGATGCTTTCTAAGGCCCACTTGACTTCACATTCCAGGATGTCTGGCTCTAGGTGAGTGATCACACCATCGTGATTATCTGGGTTGTAAAGATCTTTTTTTGTATCGTTCTTCAGTATTCTTGCCACTTCTTAATATCTTCTGCTTCTGTTAGGTCCATACCATTTCTGTCCCCTATCGAACCCATCTTTGCATGAAATGTTCCCTTGGTAGCTCTAATTTTCTTGAAGAGATCTCTAGTCTTTCCCCTTCTATTGTTTTCCTCTACTTCTTTGTGTTGATCACTGAGGAAAGCTTTCTTATCTCTTCTCACTATTCTTTGGAATTATGCATTCAGATGGGTATATCTTTCCTTTTGTCCTTTGCTTTTCACTTCTCTTCTTTTCACAGGTATTTGTAAGGCCTCCACAGACACCTTTTTGCCTTTTTGCATTTCTTTTCCATGGGATGGTCTTGATCCCTGTCTCCTGTACAATGTCATGAACCGCTGTCCATAGTTCATCAGGCACTGTGTACATCAGATCTAGTGCCTTAAATCTATTTCTCACCTCCATTGTATAGTCATAAGGGATTTGATTTAGGTCATACCTGAATGGTCTAGTGGTTTTCCCTACTTTTTTCAATTTAAGTCTGAATTTGGCCATAAGGAGTTCATGATCTGAGCCACAGTCAGCTCCTGGTCTTGTTTTTGCCAACTGTATAGAGCTTCTCCATCTTTGGCTGCAAAGAATATAATCAATACGATTTCGGTGCGGACCATCTGGTGATGTCCATGTGTAGAGTCTTCCCTTGTGTTGTTGGAAAAGGGTGTTTGCTTGACCAGTGCGTTCTCTTGGCAAAACTCTATTAGCCTTTGCCCTGATTCATTCCATACTCCAAAGCCAATTTTGCCTATTATTCCAGGTGTTTCTTGACTTCCTACTTTTCATTCCACACCCTTATAATGAAAAGAACATCTTTTTTTGGTGTTAGTTTAAAAGGTCTTGTAGGTCTTCATCGAACCGTTCAACTTCAGCTTCTTCAGTTTTACTGGTTGGGGCATAGACTTGGATTACCGTGATATTGAATGGCTTGCCTTGGAAACGAACAGAGATCATTCTGTCATTTTTGAGATTACATCCAAGTACTGCATTTTGGACTCTTTTGTTCACCATGATGGCTACTCCCTAAAGTAAGGAATTTATGACACTGTAATTCCATTTTCCCCTCTCATTATTTGTGTTGTTTTTATTTTGTATTTTATTTCTGCATGTGATATATCTACAAAAGATACTTTGCTTTATGCAGTGAATTACATTTTAAAAGAAGGAGAATTTTAAATGGAAAAAAATTATCACACATTTATTATTTCTAATATTACTGCATTTAAATCCAACTTTCTGTTATTATTTTTCTTTTCAAAAATCCTTTCTTTAAATTTTTATAGTGCATATTTGCTGATAAGTTCAATTAGTGTTTGATTATCTGAAAGAAGTCTTTATTTCTTACTCATCAAAATATGAATTTATAAATGCATAAAATAAATGTTTATATACTCTGATAGGTATTGTTATATATATACAGTCTAGGTAATGGACTTTCCCGTCAACCCCAGTTTTTCTCATATTCCTCCTTACTGCATTTTACAACTCACTCTGATCACCAGCAACTACCAACCTACTTTCAGTTGCTATGGATTAGTTTGAATCTTTTACAATTTTATATAAATGGGTCCTTACTGTATATACTTTATCTGGCATCTTCAACTCAGTATAATTACTTTGATATTCAACCATTTTTTTTTTGCAGAAAGCAAATTGCTGAGCATTTCATTCCATCAAGGTGTAGAAGGACTGAATGGTAGAGTTGGTGTGAATTTAACTTTTTAAGAAACTATCAAATTACTTACCACTTACCACTTACACTTCAACAGAAGAATATGAGGTTTCCAGTTCCACATTCTTGATGAACGTGGTGTGGTCAAGTCTTTTTAGTATTATACCTATTATGTTTTTAGGGATATCTCATTTCCAGTTTATAGCTAATATGGACCATTTTTTTAGTATTCTTATTTGACATCCATGTATTGACTTAATTAAGTGTTTATTTTAAATTTTTGCCCACTTTTAATTGGCTTGTATGCTTTCTTTTTTTTTTTTTTGGATTTTGAGTTCTGTATATGTTTTGAAAATATGACTTTCATAATTGGAATAGATTAGGTTAGAATATATTTTCTCATATTCTATGCTTTGTTTTTTTGTTCTCTTAGCACTATCATTTAAAGAGTAGTTCTTAATTCAGATAAACTTCAGCATATTGTCTTTTATAAATTATGCTTTTGGTGTTGTACCTAAGAAATCTTTGCCTAACTAAAGTTCACAACTTGACTCCAGGATGGCTGAGTAGAAGGATGTGCGCTCATCTTCCCCCATGAGAACTCCAAAATTACAGCTTACTGCTGAACAACTGTTGACAAAAGAAGGTTGAATCCCACCAAAAAGAGATACCTCATGTCCAAAGGCAAAAGAGAAGCCCCAGAATGATGGTAGGAGGGGTGAAATTACATTTAGAATCAAACCCCATACCAACCAGAGATACTCAGAAGGCTGAAACAAATCTTGTGTGCACCAGGACCCAGAGACCCCACAGAAACTGAGACAGAACTGTGTTCAAGTGTCTCCTGAAGAGACTGCTGCAGACACAGGGGCTCTGAGTGCAGTAGACCTGGGTATGGCATAAACCCTCTTAGAGAAGGTCACCATTAACCCCACCTCAGAGCTCCCAGAACTTACACAGGACTAGGAAAACAGACTCTTGGATGGTACAAACTAAACCTTGTATGCACCAGGACCCAGGAGAAAGGAGCAGTGACCCCACAAGAAACTGACACAGACTTGTGTGTGAATGTCCAGGAGTCTCCAGCAGAGGTGTGAGTCCGTGGTGACTGGCTGCAGGACTGGGGGCACTGAGTGCAGTAGTGCTTGCATGGGACTTTTGAAGGAGGTTGCTATTATCTTCATTACCTCCACCATAGATTGGCCCCAAGTCAAACAATATGGAGCGAACACAGCCCCACCCATCAATAGAAAATTGGATTAAAGATTTACTGAGCATGGCCCTGCCTGTCCGAACAAGACCTGATTTCCCCCTCAGTCAGCCTCTCTGATCAGGAAGCTTCCATAAGCCTCTTATCCTTCTCCACTAGAGGGCAGACAAGATGAAACCAAAATCACAGAAAACTAACCAATCTGATCACATGGACCACAACCTTGGTTAACTCAATGAAACTATGAGCCATGACATGTAGGGCCACCCAAGATGGATTGATCTTGGAGGAGAGCTCTGACAAAATGCAATCCACTGGAGAAGGAAATGGCAAACTACTTGAGTATTCTTGCCTTGAGAACCCCATGAACAGTATGAAAAGGAAAAATGATAGGACACGGAAAGAGGAACTCCCCAGGTCAGTAGGTGCCCAATATGCTACTGCAGATCAGTGGAAAAATAACTCCAGAAAGAATGAAGGGATTGAGCCAAAGCAAAAACAATGCCCAACTGTGGATGTGACTGGTGATAGAAGCAAGGTCTTATGCTGTAAAGAGCAATATTGCATAGGAACCTGGAATGTCAGGTCCATGAATCAAGGCAAATTGGAAGTGGTCAAACAGGAGATGGCAAGAGTGAACATTGACATTCTAGGAATCAGCAAACTAAAATGGAATGGAATGGGTGAATTTAACTCAGATGACCATTATATCTACTACTGCAGGCAGGAATCCCTCAGAGGAAATGGAGTAGCCATCATGGTCAACAAAAGAGTCCGAAATGCAGTACTTGGATGCAATCTCAAAAATGACAGAATGATCTCTGTTCATTTCCAAGGCAAACCATTCAATATCACAATTATCCAAGTCTATGCCCGAACCAGTAATGCTGAAGAAGCTGAAGTTGAACAGTTCTGGAAGACCTACAAGACCTTCTAGAACTAACACCCCAAAAAGAGGTCCTTTTCATATAGGGGACTGGAATGCAAAAGTAGGAAGTCAAGACACACCTGCAGTAACAGGCAAATTTGGCCTTGGAATGCGGAATGAAGCAGGGCAAAGGCTAATAGAGTTTTGCCAAGAGAACACAATGGTCATAGCAAACACCCTCTTCCAACAACACAAGGGAAGACTCTACACATGGACATCATCAGATGGTCAATATTAAAATCAGACTGATTATATTCTTTGCAGCCAAAGATGGAGAAGCTCTATACAGTCAACAAAAACAAGACCAGGAGCTGACTGTGGCTCAGATCATGAACTCCTTATTACCAAATTCAGACTTAAATTGAAAGTAGGGAAAACCACTAGACCATTCAGGTATGGCCTAAATCAAATCCCCTACGATTATACAGTGGGAGTGACAAATAGATTCAAGGGATTAGGTCTGATAGACCGAGTGCCTGAAGATCTATGGGTGGAGGTTTGGAACACTGTACAGGAGGCAGTGGAGAAGGCAATGGCACCCCACTCCAGTACTCTTGCCTGGAAAATCCCATGGGCGGAGGAGCCTGCTAGGCTGCAGTCCATGGGGTCGCTAAGAGTCGGATACGACTGAGCGACTTCACTTTTACTTCTCACTTTCATGCATTGGAGAAGGAAATGGCAACCCACTCCAGTGTTCTTGCCTGGAGAATCTCAGGGACGGGGGAGCCTGGTGGGCTACCGTCTATGGGGTCGCACAGAGTCGGACACGACTGAAGCGACTTAGCAGCAGCAGCAGCAGCAGCACAGGAGGCAGTGATCAAGACCATCCCCAACAAAAAGAAATGCAAAAAAGCCAGATGGTTGTCTGAGGAGGCCTTACAAACAGATGTGAAGAGAAGAGAAGCAAAAAGCAAGGGAGAAAAGGAAAGAAATACCCATTTGAATGCAGAGTTCCAAAGCAAGGAGAGATAAGAAAGCCTTCCTCAGTGATCAGTGCAAAGAAATAGAAGAAAACAATAGAATGGGAAAGACTAGAGATCTCTTCAAGAAAATTAGAGCTACAAGGGAACATTTCATGGAAAGATGGGCTTGATAAAAGACATAAATGGTATGGACCTAGCAGAAGCAGAAGATATTAAGAGGTGACAAGAATACACAGAAGAACTGTACAAAAAAGAAAATCATGACCCAGATAATCACGATGGTGTGATCACTCACCTAGAGGCAGACATCCTGGAATATGAAGTCAAGCGGGCCTTAGAAAGCATCACCATGAACAAAGCTAGTGGAGGTGATGGAATTCCAGTTGAGCTATTTCAAATCTTGAAAGATGAGAAAGTGCTGCACTCAATATACCAGCAAATTTGGAAAACAAAGCAGTGGCCACAGACTGGAAATGGTCAGTTTTCATTCCGATATCAAAGAAAGGCAATGTCAAAGCCTTTCTTATCTCTCCTTGCTATTCTTTGGAACTCTGCATTCAAATGGGTATATCTTTCCTTTTCTCCTTTGCCTTTTGCTTCTCTTCTCTTCACATCTGTTTGTAAGGCCTCCTTAAACTACCACACAATTGCACTCATCTGACATGCTAGCAGAGTAATGCTCAAAATTCTCCAAGCCAGGCTTCAACAGTACATGAACCGTGAACTTCCAGATGTTCAAGCTGGATTTAGAAAAGGCAGAAGAACCAGCAATCAAATTGCCAACATCTGTTGGATCATGGAAAAAGGAAGAGAGTCCCAGAAAAACATCTACTTCTGCTTTACTCACTACATTAATTTTTTTTATTGTGTGGATCACAAGAAATGGTGGAAGATTGGAAAGAGATCAGAATACCAGACCACCTTACCTGCCTCCTGAGAAATCTGTATGCAGGTCAAGAAGCAACAGTTAGAACTGGACATGGAACAACACACTGGTTCTAAATTGGAAAAGAAGTACGTCAAGGCTGTATATTGTCACCCTGCTTATTTATCATATATGCAGACTGTTGCTGCTGCTGCTGCTGCGTCACTTCAGTCATGTCTAACTCTGTAAGACCCCATAGA
Source organism: Aepyceros melampus (assembly GCA_006408695.1). Lineage (NCBI taxonomy): Eukaryota > Metazoa > Chordata > Mammalia > Artiodactyla > Bovidae > Aepyceros > Aepyceros melampus. Next base: position 281,343 of record SJXQ01012872.1, read on the forward strand.
CGGCAGCCCACCAGGCTCCCCCGTCCCTGGGGTTCCCAGGCAAGTACCCTGGAGTGGGTTGTCATTTCCTTCTCCAATGCATAAAAGTGAAAAGTGAAAGTGAAATCGCTCAGTCATGTCAGACCCTCAGCGACCCCATGGACTGCAGCCTACCAGGCTCCTCCATCCATGGGATTTTCCAGACTACATCTGAGAAATACTGGGCTGCATGAAGCATAAGCTGGAATCATGATTACTGGGAGAAATATCAATAACCTCAGATATGTAGATGACACCACTTTTATGGCAGAAAGGGAAGAAGAACTAAAGAGCCTCTTGATGAATGTGAAGAGGAGAGTAAAAAGTTGGTTTAAAACTCAACATTCAGAAAACTAAGATCATGGCATCTGGTCCCATCACCTTATGGCAAATAGATTGGGAAACAGTGGAAACAGTGTCAGACTTTATTTTTTTGGGCTTCAAAATCACTGCAGATGGTGACTGCAGCCATAAATTAAAAGATGCTTGCTCCTCGGAAGAAAAGCTATGACCAACCTAGACAGCATATTAAAAAGCAGAGAAATATTCTGCCAACAAATGTCTGTCTAGTCAAAGCTATGGTTTTTCCAGTAGTCATGTATGGATGTGAGAGTTGGACTATAAACAAAGCTAAGCGCTAAGAATTGATGCTTTTGAACTGTGGTGTTGGAGAAGACTCTTGAGAGTCTTTTGGACTGCAAGAGAGATAACAAAATTTACAGTGTTATCTATTTTGAATTTTACTGTTCGGTAGCAGCAGCAGCAGTATTAAATGTACTCATGCTGTTGTGCAGTCACTTTCCGAAAGTTTTTCATTTTGCATACCTTAAATGGTATATTCATTGAGTAGCCATACTCCAACCTGTACCAGTCCTTGGTAACCACCAATCTATTTTTGTCTCTATGAATTTGAATACTTTGTTTACTTCATATATATGGAACTATACAGTATTCTTCATTTTGTGGCTGACTTGTTTTCCTTAGTAAAATTTCCATAATCTGCTTCCTTTTTACATCTGAAACACATTCCATTGTATTAACACCACATTTTGTTTTCTATCCATCCACATAGACATTTGGGTCTCTTCAACCTCTTGGCTATATGCATAATGCAGCTTTGAAAGTGGATATGCAATTATCTCTTGAAGACCTTGATTTCAGGTTTTTGGTTATATACACTGAAGAGTAAAATTGCTGGATCATGTGAAAATTCTCTATTTCATTATTTGGGGAGCAGTCATTATCTTTCCATAGAGACTGCACCAGTTTACATTCACACCAGTAGTATGTGAGAGTTCTACTTTTTTTACATTTTCACCAACATTTGTTATTATTTTTATCATTTTTAATAACAATTATCCTAATGTGTGTGAAGTGATCACATTGTAGCTTTGATTTATATTTCTTATGATTAAGAATTCTTTACACATTCTGTTGGAGAAGTGAATGGCAGCCCACTCTGATATTCTTGCATGGAGAATCCCATGGACAGAGGAGCCTGGCCAGGCTATAGTCTGTGGGGTCGCAAAGAGTCAGACACAACTGAGTGACTAACGCTATGATACTTTACACATTCTGAATATTAATCATTTCTCAGATATATGTAATCCACAAATCATTTCCCCCCTTTTATTTATATCCTTCTCACTTTGTTGTGCTCTTTGCTACACAAAAGTGTTTAATGTTGGTGTCATCAAGTTTAGCTATTTTTACTTTTATTGCCTATACTTTCGTATCACATAATCATGTCCACATCTAGTGTCATGAAACTTATTCATATGTTTTCTTCTAAGTTTTATAAGTTTAGCTCTGTTATTTGGGTCTTTGATTCATTTTGAATTAATTTTTGTAAAGTGTAAGAGATGAGCCTGATTTCATTATTTGTATTTAGATATTCAGTTTTTCCAACACTATTTGTTGAAAACTCTGTCCTTTTGCCACTGTGTGCTCTTGACATCTTTATCAAAAACATTCAACCATATGTGTGAAAATATATTTTTATTTTGTTGGTCTATATGTCTGTTTTATTGACAATACCACATGATTTTAAGTACTGTAGATTGTAATTTTGAAATCAGGAAGTGTGAGTCCTCCAACTATCTTTTTATTTTTCAAGACTGGTAATTCAGGATCTCTTGAAACTTCTTATGAATTTTAGGTCAGATATTTTTCTGTTACTTCAAAAGAACACTGTTGGGATTTTGATAAAGATTACATTAAATCTGTATATCACTTTGTGTAGTATTGACGTCTTAACATATTGACTTTCATCTGAATTGCCTTTCCATTTATATGTATCTCTTTTAATACTATAATTAAATTTATGTAGTTTTTGTTTTTATATTTTGCATCCACGATTAAGTTTAATCCTAAATATATAATTCTATTTGATGCTATTATAAGTGGTATTATTTCTTAATTTCCCTTTTGGATTGTTCACTGGAGATTTTAAATTTTTTTGTATAGTTGATTTTCAATATTATGTTAGTTTCAGTTGTTTATGTTGTTATGTAAATGTTGTTCAGATCATGTTTGCTAACAGTTTTTGTTTTGTTTTTTCTCGTTTTGTCTTCTATACTTACTAATTTCCTGCTTGAATCATATCTATTATTGAGAGGAATATTAAAATATCCAACTCTATTTGATGAGTTACAATGTCATTAGTTTTTGTTTCATTCTTTATTAGGCATACAACTGTTTAACATTATTGTGTCCTCTGAATTAAATGACCCTCTCTTGTCATTATAAAAGGACTCCTGAAAAACAGTGATCTAAATTAAAATGACAGTTGATAAAGGAGTTGGTAGCATTTCTGAGTATGGAAATAGGAAGACAAAAAGGTAAAACAAAGATAGATTCAATCCTAAATAAAATAAGAAGTCCAGAGAACAAAATAACTGTTACATCATGACTATTTTAGTCAAGTTAAGAACTTTTCTGGCCCCCAATAAGCATCCTCATTTTTTTCTCTCTGAATTATGAAGAAGTAGAAACCAGAGTTTGCAATGTGAATGACAGAGTATAGAAGAACAAATTTTGGAAAGAAAGAGGCCTGTCGTAACTCCTTTTTCCACTAAAGGAGTTGCTCTGCCAAAGACCAAGTTGAGATGTAAACACTTTTTCATTAGAGTTTACAAACTTTAATTATTCATTTGGATTGGAATTATTAACTACTGAAATGACACCACTTTTGTGACTGCAGATGATTGTAGGAATTTATGTTATCTTAAAAGTCTATATAGAAGCTATGGAACTTTCTCTGATTTTCCCAAAAATAAGAAGTAGATTTGATTGCACTGTGAAATACAAAAAAGAAAAGTCATTTTTGGCTTTCTGTCACAATCTTTCTTTCAATCTAAAATTTACATTTATTATGATGTCTATCCAGTTTTGTGTTTGGCTTTTTCCTGGACTCCCTCGGTCTGATCTACCTCTTATTTGATGCCAGTTTGTGTAAATTCTAGAAAACTACTTCCTTCTCATCTTTGAAGCATCTTTAACTGTCAGTGAGATGACAGAGTTTAAGTCAAGTCAGGAAATGAAGCTCAGAGTCCAACTATTACTGGCTTTTCTTGTAAGGCAATTAGCAAGGCTTTTGATTGAGGAGCTTTGCCTTGCAAAGAAGGTTATTACCAGGTTACTAATAACAGAGTTTCAAAGAGGCCTCAAAAAGCATCCTCCTTTCCACATTTTTGCCTTTCTATTCTTCATTTGACAGTAAAAAATGAGTTTAGCTATATTAACATCATGCTAATCACATTCATTTATTCAAGCTGCTTAACATTGTGCCTAATTACCATGAAGCACAATAAGGATTAGTCACATTATTAACTATGCACAATAATTTTGCTGTAAATTGTATTTGATTAAAACCCTAAATCCTGCTCATATGTGTTCAGGCATCATATTATGTTGCTCAGGAAGCAAACTTAACTACTCACAACTGGGAAAAGAAAGCCCATACTTTCCTTCTTTTTGTCATTTTCTGTTATTCTGCCACTGGGAAGTTCTCTAAATGGCCCACATGGCCTTTTATTCACAGGCAGATGGTTTTAGTATGCTGAGGACATGTGGAGGCAGTAACTTCTTGATAAAGCTATTCTTTGAACTTTTCTTATCTACCATCTTTCTAGGCCATGGAATTTCTCAGGTTGTGCCATAAGCTTCTTTATTTTTCATTCAGGGAGAATGTAGAGCCTTCTTATCTTTACTCACGGCTTTATGTTACACCTGTATACAGAAGTTATATATACATCTTCATCTTCTATGTATTGCTGATCTCCCTTTCTGTTTCTCAACTCTGGTAAATCCACATCTCCATTATGAAAAGTCAGAAACATTTTCAAATTAACGTGTCCAAATGCTCCACATGAAACTCTCCAAATCCATAGTTGTTATTATCTCAGTGAACAGTACCATTTACTTGGTGAATTGAATAGGTATTAAATCAGTGCCTGCTATATAAGAGGCATTGATTTAGGTGCTAGGTAATAGCTTTAAACAAAAGAATGATCTTTGCCTTTAGGGTGTTTATGCCCTAATATGTCCAGTCTTTCAACAGACAATGAGAAGTCTCTTGCAAAATTCACTTTCACTATAACCTTATAGATTTAACCTCCAACATAAATATCAAATGAATCTATTTCTCTTGTTTTCTACTGCTACCATGGTTGTTCAATATCCTACTTTGAATTTTTCAACGGTTTCCTCTTTTACTTACACCTAATTTCTACCATAACCTTTAAGGTCCTGTAAATGTAGCCCATACTAAGAGAAAGAGTAGGGAAAGAGAGAAGAATGGAGCAAGGAAGAAAAAGATAGATCTTTCCTTTTTTTTTTTTTTTTCCATTTCTTTTCTATGGAAACCTAGATAACTTTGTAGGGCTTCCCAGGTGGCGCTTGTGGTCAAGAACAGGACTGCCAGTAGAGGAGATACAGATTCAATCTCTGGGCTGGGAAGATCCCTGGAGTAGGAAATGGCTGCCCACTCCATAATCTTACCTGGGAAATCGCAAGGACAGAAGAGCATGGTGGGCTGTAAAGAGTTGGACACGGCCGAGCAAGTGCGTACACACTCATGTGCACACATGCACACACCGATAACTTTATAATTACGTATCTTTCTGATCTTTCTTGCTATCATAATATATTCTTTTGTGGGTTTCTATTATTTGTAAATGAATAAATGTTAACACACATTGTGCTCTAGTAAGGATAGAGACTAGATTTTTGTGATAAGAACACTTTTGTATTTAACAAAATAACTCTAAGAATACTTGGTACTTAAGAAGACAGAAGAGTCTCTCACATGGAGTCCAGAAATGAACTTTACATGGCTGTTGAGGCAGCTCTATCATCCTTGGTATGCTGGGCTTCCATGTCCAGGTTCATGGTGGTGTTTTTGTTCCTCTTTTTTCCATTGAGGAAGGAGGAATAAATAGAGAAAAGGAAACTTTAATTTTAAGTAGTACCATCTGAAAGTTGCACAGGCATCCCATTGACCTAAACTTGGCTACATATCTACACCTAACTACAGTAAGATGCTGGAAAATATAGCTTTCTTTGGGTGACCATTTTGCAGTTAAAATATGTTGGAGGGATAGATTGATGTTCCATCAGTAAGAGAGACCATGATTCCTGGAAATGAATTAATAGTCTCTATCCCAATTAGATCTTTTACAAATTTTCCTTTGTATTATTTCTCCTTCTTCTTCCTGCTTTTCCTTTTGTGTTTTAAGCATGAAGAATAGTGTATTAATCAGTCAGTGTGCATGATCAATGCATATTTCAAGAAGGACCTCTTTGAGCTGAATTTTTAATCTAGTGAATCATAAAGTATAGTACATTTTAAATTCTAAAAATAGTAGTTTATTTATAGAATGCATGAAGTATAGAAAATATTGCTATGAAATTGGCACAGATTCTATCTTTGAATAAGAAGATGATGATTAAGCTTCATGCAAATTTAATCTCACTTCTCATCTTTCTTTATGGATTTCTAAGTAAAGATGATAGTGGGAAGTCAAGTTGTAGATTCTCAATATACTACATATACTTAAATAATTAAGATATGAAAATAAATAAATATAAAGTCTATAGCTATTATTAAAGAAGAAAAAAAATGCCTCAACCCTATGCCATAAATTTTAGATGCAAAAGTCCAAGGACAAGAGAACGATTCTAACACATAATAGTGACACTTTTTATAAACCTCCCACTTATCAAAAATGGAACTGACATGTAAAGAGGATCTACAAAATTGTTGCTACATTTACCTACATTCTAAGAGAAGCTGATAGATTGGCTAAATGCATATGATGGCAGAAGAAAAACTGCTGCTGTAATGTTATAGGCAAAGTGAAGAAGGTGAATGTATAGAATTAGTTTCATCCTGAATTGAAAGAGTTATCCCCATCATGAGAGTATTTCTCTATAGGAATAAAATAGTCTTCTTCCAGGCAGAATAAGACCTATTCTTCTAGGTAGAATAATATGGCATCACCAACTCGATGGACATAAGTTTGAGCAAGCTCTGGGAGGGAGTTGGTGATGAACAGGGAAACCTGGCATGCTGCAGTTCATGGTGTTGCAAAGAGTCGGACACTACTGAGTGACTGAACTGAACTGAGGTGGAATAAACCCAGGAAAAGATATTTAATGGAATCCTAGAAAAGACAACATAGTTATTGTCCACAGCTAGCTCTAGCTAACTTTTGTTTTTCTCCATAGTTGGCTTTGGTTTAGGGGACAGAGTAGATTCTCAGCCTGTAAACAAGAAGTGAACAAAAGTAAATCTCAAATTATGTGAAGTCCAAGAAGAAAAAGCCATCCATAGATCAAAGCCAGTATATAACCTGAACTGAACTCTCCATGAATAAAAGAAAACCATATAGCTCAAAAGAGGGAAAGGTATAAGGTGACAGCAAATATATTAAAGAAAAGGGAAAGGATATCTAAAAATTGGATGCAAATATCTAGCATAAAATAATATGTAACTCAACAAACAGAAGAAAATTCCCCAGTGCTAACTTCATAATATAGAATTATTTAATGAGATAGTGGATTTTGTGAGGAAGTGAGAGCTGAGACATTATACATTCAAACAACAGAATGAGATTAAAATGTAAATTGAAAAACTGAGGAAACAAGATGAAGACAAAAATATCATTAAATAGAACCAGAACAAAAAAAGAAAATAAACTAAAAGGAGGCAATAAACTCCACTTTGAGTGGAGGAACAACTTTGAGTTAACTGAAAATCAAAGATAAGAAAAGATAAAGAGATCACATAATTCACAAAAAATTTAATATAGAAGACAGGCACAATCATTAGGAAAGATTAATTGAAATCCCCAATGCATGGAACAAAAATTTAATCTGCTATATGATTGGAGAAAGTTTATTGAAATAAAGAAAAATCGTGTTTGTAAACTAGAAGGACATAGAAAGTTCCAGGAAAATTTGGTTTAACATGATTGACACTAAATATATCTCATCAGTTACTGATTTTTAAAAAGGAAGATATGTTTACTTGGGTGTCCAGGAAAGAAGGGATAGAGCTGAAAAATTTTCAGGTCTTAGGATTGGCCACATAATATTCAGAGCCTAAAAATTTTAGATACAAAGAAAAATTTGATAACATTAAGTATTCACTTTTAATAAAAGAAGCAGAAATCTTTATATTGTAACAGGTTTTTTTTTAATGTTATGCTTAATCTAGCAGTAGGAAAGAGTCGAAAAGTTGTTTACATGGTTAAGGCTCTTAGAATTATCTTGTATCTCACTGCATAAAAACTATAGCTTTGGCCATGATATTTAAGATTATTTACAAGGATACATTTTGTGCATTGCCTGTGGGATTAAAATGAATATAAGCTTATTATTTTAAGTCTAAAACAAGCAAACCAACAAATAAGATTTTGACAACTTTGAAAAGTAGAATGAAAAATCACTGATTGTGCTTTCTTCTCTCTGAATTTGTGAAAGTGCTCAGGTTACAGCTTTCCTTTTATATCTTGACATTTTTGTAGCTTGACAACTAACTGAAGAAGTAGTCAGTGCTGGGATATGGCATATTTTCTCTACATAGACCTAGCTAATTTTTCCATGTTTATTATTACACTTTAATTTTTAAAATCCTATTCTTGGTAAACTTTTTTTTTAATACAAATTTATAGAGCATTTTTCCCCCAATAACTTGATATCAGCATGGAGACAGATCAAGTAGCCAAAGATCTGTCTTCAAGTACAAGGAACCTATTTTCTACCCCATTATTTGTCCTCTTACAGGAATGCATGCTTCACTGGTGGCTCAGCTGGCAAAGAATCTGCCTGCAATGCAGGAGACCTGGTTTCGATCCCTGGGTTGGGAAGATTCCGTGGAGAAGCAAAGGCTACCCACTCCAGTATTCTGGCTTGGAGAATTCCTTGGACTCTATAGTCCATGGAGTTGAAAGAGTTGAACACAACTGAGTGGCTTTCACTACAGGAATGCACACTCCCGCTTTAAAGGGATATGTGAAAATGGGCAACAGAACTTTAGCTCAGAAAGTCTTACAGACTGTTTTCAGTTCAGTTCAGTTCAGTCACTCAGTCGTGTCTGACTCTTTGTAACCCCATGAATCCCAGCAAGCCAGGCCTCCCTGTCCATCACCAACTCCCGGAGTTCAGTCAGACTCATGTCCATTGAGTCCGTGATGCCATCCAGCCATCTCATCCTCAGTCGTCCCCTTCTCCTCCTGCCCCCAATCCTTCCCAGCATCAGAGTCTTTTCCAGTGAGTCAATGCTTCACATGAGGTGGCCAAAGTACCAGAGCTTCAGCTTCAGCATCATTCCTTCCAAAGAAATCCCAGGGCTGATTTCCTTCAGAATGGACTGGTTGGATCTCCTTGCAGTCCAAGGGACTCTCAAGAGTCTTCTCCAACACCACAGTTCAAAAGCATCAATTCTCTGGCACTCAGCTTTCTTCACAGTCCAACTCTCACATCCACACATGACTACTGGAAAAACCATAGCCTTGACGAGAGTGACCTTAGTCAGCAAAGTAATATCTCTGCTTTTTAATATGCTATCTAGTTTGGTCATAACTTTTCTTCCAAGGAGTAAGCGTCTTTTCATTTCATGGATGCAGTCACAATCTGCAGTGATTTTGGAGCCCAGAAAAATAAAGCCTGACACTGTTTCCACTGTTTCTCCATCTATTTCCCATGAAGTGATGGGACTGGATGCCATGATCTTCATTTTCTGAATGTTGAGCTTTAAGTCAACTTTTTCACTCTCCTCTTTCACTTTCACCAAGAGGCTCTTTAGTTCTTCTTCACTTTCTGCCATAAGGGTGGTGTCATCTGCATATCTGAGGTTATTGATATTTCTCCCCGCAATCTTGATTCCAGCTTGTGTTTCTTCCAGCCCAGCATTTCTCATGATGTATTCTGCATAGAAGTTAAATAAGCAGGGTGACAATATACAGCCTTGACATACTCATTTTCCTATTTGGAGCCAGTCTGTTCCATGTCCAATTCTAACTGTTGCTTCCTGACCTGCATACAGGTTTCTCAAGAGGCAGGTCAGGTGGTCTGGTATTTCCATCTCTTTCAGAATTTTCCACAGTTGATTGTTATCCACACAGTCAAAGGCTTTGGCATAGTCAATGAAGCAGAAATATATATTTTTCTGGAACTCTCTTCCTTTTTCGATGATCCAACATATGTTGGCAATGTGATCTCTGGTTCCTCTGCCCTTTCTAAAACCAGCTTGAACANATTCCCATCTCTTTCAGAATTTTCCACAGTTGATTGTTATCCACACAGTCAAAGGCTTTGGCATAGTCAAGGAAGCAGAAATATATATTTTTCTGGAACTCTCTTCCTTTTTCGATGATCCAACATATGTTGGCAATGTGATCTCTGGTTCCTCTGCCCTTTCTAAAACCAGCTTGAACATCTGGAAGTTCACGGTTCACGTATTGCTGAAGCCTGGCTTGGAGAATTTTGAGCATTACTTTACTAGTGTGTTAGATGAGTGCAATTGTGTGGTAGTCTGAGCATTCTTTGGCATTGCCTTTCTTTGGGATTGGAAAGAAAACTGACCTTTTCCAGTCCTGTGGCCACTGCTGAGTTTTCCAAATTTGCTGACATACTGAGTGCAGCACTTTTACAGCATCATCTTTCAGGATCTGGAATAGCTCAACTGGAATTCCATCACCTCCACTAGCTTTGTTCGTAGTGATGCTTTCTAAGGCCTACTTGACTTCACATTCCAGGATGTCTGTTTTACTTATGCCATATTTTTGTCTTTCCTGTTCATTTTCCATATTTTGAAATTCTTTTCTAGATTTAGCAGAATGCCACATAGCTTGAATCATAACTTCTCAAACCCATTCTGAGAATGTGACATCTTTACTCATTAACTGTTCTCATCACAAGAAGTGCATAGGAGATACTCTTTCTCTTGTACCAAGACATATAAAAGGCACTTCCCCTCATCACCTGTCAGGTTAAAAGTCCATTAGAAGACCTGAGTGTGGCACTGAAGCAGAAGCTCAGCAATACAAATCAAACCAATATGAAAATAGGTCAGAAGTGCCTACAGTGGGCACAGAGAAGACCAGCAGCTGCTTCAGTCATAGCAGATATTAAATTCATGGTCAGAAGACTAATTGCATGTTACACTGGGTATTGAGTCTGAATCCGCTGTTAAGGTGACTTGATAACAATTTCCTTATAGGCAGAGTAGGACCAATGCTTCAGATAAATGTCAATTCCTACATTTTATAATAACCAACATAAAGCTGAAAGTGTTAGTCACTTAGTTGTGTCCAATTCTTTGAGACCCCATTCATGGACTGTAGCCTGCCAGCATCCTCTGACCATTGAAATTCTCCAGGCAAGAATACTAGAGTGAGTAGCCATTCCCTTCTCTAGTGGATCTTGCCAAACCAGAGTTCAAACCCAGGTCTCCTGCATTTCAGGCAGATTCTTTCCCATCTGAGCCATCAGGGAAGCCAAGTTGATCTGATAAGGGTTTACTTATAGACAGGGGAGGGCCAAGGCTTCAGGTTCCTGCATCTTATAGTATCCAAAGGGGGAAGAAATTAAAACAACAAATTTTGCCAATAATGCTTAACTGAAAACACTTGGAGTAGTGTAGTAAAAAAAAAAAAAACACACACACACACACACAAAAACAACAACAACAAAAAAACCAAATAGTCAAGAAGGGTGCCCGTGGCAGATATCCCATGAAACAATTCTGTTTCTGTTTTGGAATTGTGGGCCATCTTAGCTAGACCTAGCTATTTACTTCATATAAAACACTGGAACAAACTGTGCTTTTATTAATTCTTTGCCAGTAAAATAAACATTTTCCTTTGAGGTTTATATTGGGCTGTTTGGCTGTTACCAAATAAAAACATTAGTTTATTAAAATGTGTGTAATTTGGATGGTGTGCTTTAGTGAAAGATATTGTTCATATTCATTTTTCATTTGTTTCTTACTTGTTTTAAGGAAATTATCATTGGCATCATGATCAAAAAGTATTTTCTTAACATACCTGGATCTTGGTACTGGTGATGGCTCATATGATATGTAATATTACAAATATTACAATATTACAAATATTATAAATATTAGACAAAATAATGTAAACAAAACTTTTTTACCCTCTGTATAAAGGAATATCTTTAACAACTAATAATTAGTTTAACAACTTTAATTTTGTGATAGTAAGAAGTGATTATATACATGATAGCTCCTTCTAAACTATGCCACTCTCTGAAGTACTAATATTAATTTTAATGATAGTTGTTTTTGAGCAACTCTAGACAGTTAATATAATTAATTTAATAGTTACTGATTACTAGAAGATTTTAAAATACTATCAAGTTGAACACCAACAGACATGTCATTCCTCCCTAGAGAAATCATCTTTTCAAGGCCAATATTATAGTGGTTGGAAAATTGCCACTGTAAAGAGAGTCCCCTTGAGAGGTTTTTGTATACATCTATTTTCTAAGATATCACTCTTATTTATTTTTTAGTAACATGCAAGTAGAATTTCTGGACATATTAGCATATCATTTTTAAAGAAGTATTTATTATTTACTTCTGCCTGTGGCTACTCTCTAGTTGTGGTATGTAGAGTTCTCATTGAAATGGCTTCTCTTGCTGTAGAGCACAGGCCTTAGGGTACACAGGCTTCAGTAATTGTGGTGCACAGGCTTGGTTGCCCCACAGCAGGTGGGATTTTCCTGGACTAGGGATTGAACCGTGTACCCTGCATTAGCAGGCAGATTCTTAACCACTGGGCCACCAAGGAAGTTCTGCATGTCATGTTTTAAATAGTAAAGCCATCTTGTCCTTGTCAAAACTAGTGATCTCAATGCTTTCGCTAATCATGACAAGTTTTTACTAATTCCAAAATAATGTGATCCTTTATTAGTCAATAAATTCATTGATGGAGCTGTTTATTTCAGAAATTTTTCATTATTTGCTAGGTACAAAGTTTGATGAAAACTACAAAAAGCTCCTAGAAATAATAAAAATATAAGAGAAACATACAGAAATGTACTGTATGTCTCTATACTTGCAATGAATGATGAAAGATAAAAATAAAAATAATTCCCAATAGTATAAAAATATGCTTATTGAGTTTTCTAAACCAAGACTTGTAAAAATGCCACCATTTACTTATGTCTTCTTTAAATTTTCTCAGCAGTGTTTTGCCATTTTCAGTGTATAGGTATTGCATATTTTTTTTATCAGACTTAAGCGCAACATATTTCATATTTGTACATCAAAAATAAGTTGTGCACAACCTGTACAGTAAGAACTATGAAATATCAATGAGTAACAGTTTTTAAAGACCTAAATAAATGGGACTGTAGCTAGTTCATATGTCTAAAGACCCAATATTGTCAAGTTACCAGTTCTTTCCAAAGTAATTGATAGACACAATTCAATCTCAGTAAAAGTCTCAGCAGAGACTTCAAGACTTACTATTAACCTATAGGAATAAAGACAGTATGGTATTGGTGGACAAATAGAGAAATACATCAAGGAAACATAATAGACAGCCAAGAAATTGACCCATCTAAATACCATAAACTGATCTTTGACAAAAGGGACAAGGCAATACGATGGAGTAAAGATAGAGTTTTCAACAAATGGTGCTCAAACAACTAGACATTTAACTGCAAATAATAATAATAATAATAAATAAAATCTAGACACAGACCTTATATTTTAAAAAATTTACTCAAGATAGATCTTAGACATAGATGTAAAAAAAAAGCAAAACTATAAAGCTCCTAGACAATATGAGAAGAGAAAATCTAGATGGGTTTAGTGATGACTTTTTAGATACAACACCAGAAGCATGAAAGAAAACAATGATAACCTGAATTTTTTTTAAATTAAAAACTTATTCTATGTGAAAGACACTTAACAAGGGGTTTAGAAGACACGCCACGGACTAGAAGAAAATATTGGCAAAAAACATATCTGATAAAGCACTGTTGACCAAAATGTACAAAAAGTGCTTAAAACTCAACGGTGAGAAAACAAACAACCTGATGAACAATAGGCCAGAATTCTTAGCAGATACTTTGCCAAAGAAGATGTGCTGAGACGTTCAGTTGTGTCCAGCTTCTTGTGACCTCATGGATTGTAGCCTACCAGGCTCCTCTGTCCATGGGATTTCCCAGGCAAGAAAACTGGAGTAGGGTGCCATTTCCTTCTCCAGGGGATCTTCCCAATCCAGGGATGGAACTCACATTTCTTGCATTGGCACTTTATCACTACTGCCACCTACAGATAGCAAATAAACATATAAAAAATGGTCCCACATCATCTATAATATCATCATGGAAATGCAGATTACAAAAATGAGATACAATCTTACACCTATTAGAAATGTCAAAATGAAGAACACTGACAATACCAAGTGTTAGCAAGTTTGTGCAGCAACAGGAACTCTCATTTGTTGCTAGTGGGAATGCAAACATACAGGTACTTGGGAAGACATTTTGGTGGTTTCTTACAAAACTAAATATACTCTTACCCCATATTTACTCAAATGATTTGAAAAGTTATGTCCATACAAAAACTTACACACAGATGCTTGTAGAAATTCTATTTATAACTGCCAAACTTGGAAGCAACTATAGTGTCGTTCCATACGTGAATGGTTAAATATTCCATCAAGAAAATGGTGTATTAGCCACCACTAAAAAGTCAAAAATGAGATACAATCTTACACCTATTAGAAATGTCAAAATGAAGAACACTGACAATACCAAGTGTTAGCAAGTTTGTGCAGCAACAGGAACTCTCATTTGTTGCTAGTGGGAATGCAAACATACAGGTACTTGGGAAGACATTTTGGTGGTTTCTTACAAAACTAAATATACTCTTACCCCATATTTACTCAAATGATTTGAAAAGTTATGTCCATACAAAAACTTACACACAGATGCTTGTAGAAATTCTATTTATAACTGCCAAACTTGGAAGCAACTATAGTGTCGTTCCATACGTGAATGGTTAAATATTCCATCAAGAAAATGGTGTATTAGCCACCACTAAAAAGAAATGAACTGACAAGCCATAGAAAGAAATAGAAGTTAATCTAAAAAGACTATACATTTTATAATTCCAACTATATGCTATTGCGGAGAAGGCAATGGCACCCCACTCCAGTACTCTTGCCTGGAAAATCCCATGGATGGAGGAGCCTGGTAGGCTTCAGTCCATGGGGTCGCTAAGTCGGACACGACTGAGCAACTTCACTTTCACCTTTTGCTTTCATGCATTGGAGAAGGAAATGGCAACCCACTCCAGTGTTCTTGCCTGGAGAATCCCAGGGACGGGGGAGCCTGGTGGGCTGCCGTCTATGGGGTCACACAAGAGTCGGACACGACTGAAGTGACTTAGCAATAGCAATATGCTATTGTAGAAAAGGCAAAAACACGGCGACCAGAAAATGATCAGTCGTTGCCAGGGATTAAGGTCATGGGGAAAGAAGGAGAAATAGATAAAGCACAGAGGACTTTAGGGCAGTAAAATCATTCTGTGCTATACTACAATGGTGTATACCTGTCATTATGCACTTGTCAAAACACATAGAATGTGTACCACCAAGAATTAATCCTGATGTAAGCTATATGTAGACTCTCGGTGATAACAATATATCAGTTGAAGTTCATCTATGGTGACTATTTGTCCGGTGGAGCATGCTGGAATGGGAGAGCCTGTCAATATGCAGAGGCAGGGAATATATAGAGAATTTTACTGTGAACCTAAAACTACTCTAAAAAAAAAGTCTAGTTTTGGAAATTGATGAAAACTGATTCTAAAATGTGTATGTAAATGAAAATAAGCAAGAATAACCAAAACTAGTAAGATGGAAAACTAATGCTACCTGATTTCAAGATTTGTTTTAAATTTCCTTAACCAAGACAGTGTTATCGGCATAAGATAGACAAATTAATTAAAGAGACATAGTATAGAAATTACATAAACTGCTCTACAGATGAATGACTAATTTTTAACAAAGGTACAAAAGCAATCAAGTGGTAAAAATTATTTTCAACACATAGGTAGAATAATTGGATATTCATATGCTTAAAAATAAACTTCAATAAAAACTTTGTACCATATAAAATAAATGAGACTGGATCACAGATCTAACATATACCTAAAATTTCAGAACTTGTAGGAAAAAAAAATGGAGAAAATATTTGTGATTTTGGCTTAGGCAAATAATACTTAACACTGAATAATACTTAATACTTAAATAATAATATAACACTGAAAGCATGATCCATGAAAAGGAAACTGGTAAATTAGTTTTAATCAATAATTTGAACATCCTGTTTTCAATAGACAGAGTAAAGGGAACGGATAGATGAATCACGGACAGGGAGAAAGTTCAGTAAATTATTTATTTTCAATCCCTAAGCACATAACATCATCATCATCATCCAAAGTCTACTATTTACTTTTTTATTACCATAGGCATGGTATTATGCTAAATGTTTAACATGCATTATTTCATTAAATCTTTAGACCACTCCTATAAAGAAGATATAATTTTCCTTACTTCACACATGAGTAAAGATATTTGAAGGATTAGGTAAATTGCTTTGGCTCAAAGCATTAAAACATTTGAATATGAATATATATCTAGTATTTTCTTCCTGTATCACTTGACAAAGACCCAAAGTTACTGACTGATATGTAATAATTCTTGAGTAAATGAATCGAGCACAAGAAGTAATGAAGATTGGCCCTGGCCACTCAGAAAGTTAGAAAACTAGAGCTTAGTCAGTGACTGAACTGCAACACACTGACTAGTCCAGAGCACATTGTTTTACATGTGTGTCAGTCTTAAAATTCCAGCTTATTTTTATTTGTCCCTTCCTCTCTCACTCCCAAGTTTAGTTCAGCTCAGTTCAGTCACTCAGTCGTGTCCGACTCTTTGCGACCCCATGAATCACAGCATGCTAAGCCTTCCTGTCCATTACCAACTCTCGAAGTTCACTCAGACTCACATCCATACAGTCCATGATGCCATCCAGCCATCTCATCCTCGTTCGTCACCTTGTCCTCCTGCCCCCAATCCCTCCCAGTATCACGGTCTTCTCCAATGAGTCAACTCTTCGCATGAGGTGGCCAAAGTACTGGAGCTTCAGCTTCAGCATCATTCCTTCCAAAGAAATCCCAGGGTTGATCTCCTTCAGAATGGACTGGTTGGATCTCCTTGCAGTCCAAGGGACTCTCAAGAGTCTTCTCCAACACCACAGTTCAAAAGCATCAATTCTTTGGCACTCAGCTTTCTTTATAGTCCAACTCTCAAATCCATACATGACCACTGGAGAAACCATAGGCTTGACTAGATGGACCTTTGTTGGCAAAGTAATGTCTTTGCTTTTTAATATGCTGTTTAGGTTGGTCATAACTTTCCTTTCAAGAAGTAAGCTTCTTTTAATTTCATGACTGCAATCACCATCTGCAGTGATTTTGGAGCCCCCAAAAAT